>JACYFI010001725.1:0-12018 GCA_020975735.1 Ophiocordyceps xuefengensis | reverse complement strand
TGCTTAGGTCAAACATAAAAAGCCACCCCCTAAAGGGGTGGCTAAGAGGGTATGGCTGTCAGGCTTCTATAATTCTCTCTCACCAAATTTTCTGGGATCTACCTCCCCCCTGGTTTTTACTAATGTAAGGGGATAACGCACACTAAAATTGTCTATCTTAGGTTGTTAATACCTTTTTTTTGCTTTAATTTTACGACATGTATTTGAATTAATTTATTATTTTCAGGGGTTTTATAATTAATATTATTTCCTCTAAGATTTATATCTACTTTTTTTCAATAGGATGTATAGTTTGTTACACTACCATACAGCCAGGAATTAAGTTTAGTATTAAACTTAGATTATATAACTAATTAGTTTACTAACAAGGTAATTTAGACTTAACCTTCTAGTCATCAATGGACATACTCAACATCTCTATTTGAAAATAAATTTCTTAAGGGTATTTTGTAATGAAACCCTTTTAAAGAGAACAAGATAATGTAAGTACATCTAAAGTAATAAATATTTAGCAACACTATCTTTTTAAACCACCATGGGATATTGGACCTTTCAGCGTAACCCTTTTTAACCGGGTCGGTACCTTTCGAAACTATCCTTGTACGTATTTCTCTCCGTCAAATACTTTGAAAAAAAGTAGCCTGCCGAACTAGGGAGATTACCACCGAC
The DNA here is from genome assembly GCA_020975735.1 of Ophiocordyceps xuefengensis. Classification (NCBI taxonomy): domain Eukaryota; kingdom Fungi; phylum Ascomycota; class Sordariomycetes; order Hypocreales; family Ophiocordycipitaceae; genus Ophiocordyceps; species Ophiocordyceps xuefengensis. The sequence continues at coordinate 11,349 of JACYFI010001725.1, read as the reverse complement.
TTTAGGACTAATTTTGTCTTAATAGAGTTATCACCCTTTTTGGACTTACCACGATAGGCCCGCCCGTTTACACTTTACCGCTCTAATAGTTTACCATGAAAACTTTTTAAAGAATATTAGAGGGTACACTTATATGGGCTGTAGCTCTTATAAAAAAATAAATATTACTTTTTTGCTGGCATAGCACCGGAAACGTAGGCCCCCCTTACTTTTTCTATCCACGCGTTTTCCCTATTCCATATTCGTCAGGTAAGGATACCTTACTTAGTTTTTTAAGAGCTTAAGGCTTGTTTTTTTAAAGGTTATCTATAATTGATTTAAAATGATTAAAATTGAGACTTTTTATTCCGTCTAATATAATCTCTTCTCAAAGAATATTTAGATCATTAGGGAAATATTTTCTTTACCTTTTTTTTCAATATATATTTTTGCTTTGTTTAAAAATTTTTTGGTGCCTGATTTACTTTGATAAAGCTTGTATCTTCAAACTTACTTTATCGTATTGAATCTTTTAAAAGGAATAAATCTTGCTTTTTTCTTTAATTAATAATAGTGGTTTTCAAATTTTCTACTAGGCTAATGGAGATTTGGTGGACCGCTAGGCTCAGGAACAATAATATTTAAAATTTCAATCAGTATTGAATTTACAAGTTGAATTTTTATAATTTTTCTTTCATCATCTAGCTTTTTTTTTATCTCCTTAAATTTTGTGTAAAATAGGGTATCTAGTATTTTTTTTGGTTTTTTAGATTGGTTTTATTTTTGAAAAACCCTTTTTATATTTAATTCCTATTTTTAAACCTTTTTACTCATATCATATCTGCAACTTATATAAATTAAATAATTCCATTGCGGTAAAAAAAAGGATTCCCCATTATAAGGGTAAATATATAGAACTAACATAGCCAATAACAATATTTAAAAGGAAAAATAAAATAATTTAAGGGATTTTTCTTGATACTCTTATTTTTATAAAATTCATGAGTATAAATAATAATCAGGATATTAATAGCGATAGTCCAAACAAATTGAGTATAGATATATAAAGAAATAAGTATAACTATATACTTCCTATAAAGTATAAAAATAGTCCCAATTATACAAAACTTAAAGGAATTTATTTGAATTTTTTATTGCTGATTTTTCCCTGCGTAGCATGCGAGGGGTGCTTTTATCCACTAAGGGTGTCTTCGCGAGGATATGAAAAAAATCGGCCCAGCAACAAATAATTATAAAATCTAAAAATTCGTTTGTCTAGGGAGTCGACTAGTCGCTGAAGCCCCGTAACAAGTCATTTTAGTACATTTTTTCTCATAACAGTGTCGGAGGTACGGACAAGGGCTGCGCCCTTACAAAGAAGAAATTTATAAGCGCAATAATTTATACTAGATATGTGTAAATCTATATTATTTAAGTGGCAAAGATTTGCAAGCGAAGCAGAAAACATGGACTTTAGCATATATTAAAAAAAAAAATAGCAACAGCTTGATAAAAATATAATTACCCTACTATAATCATTAATTTAATGGGGCCCCAAATGCCCCCTTTTTATATGGGACTATCTGTCATTTAAGAGCTCCGCAGGTTGAAACACGAAAAATTTGTTTGAAATAAAAGAAACCTAGGTTCATCAAGGGTATTTCTGTACTTGAATTCATTTTTAAACAAAAAATCTGGTATAAATTTTATATTCAATAGTAATCAAGAATTTGAATTTTATGAATCACGATACGATAAAAATTTTTTTTTATTAAACTAACTCATAGAACTTAATCAGACTATAATCTTATTACCATAAAATAACTCATACAAACATTTCATTGGCTTTACTAGGATTGGGAAATTTAAAAGTTTTATATTGGATCTTTTACTATTTTGTCGAGATGGTTTACAATACGGGTATTAAATCAATTAAACGATAAGTTTAGATTGCATATTGATTAATGCTTAAACTTATGTAGGATTACCATTCAATTCCCTATTACCAAATAAATTAAGAAAACTATCAGACCTTTGATCAATTAATCCAGAAAAATAAGAACCTCATTAACTTTATACTATAATCAGTTTAATGAATCTAGTGTTATATAATCACAAGCTTTTTCTATAAACTATCAAACAACTTAATTCTAATTTATTACCATTTTAATTTTATTTAAACTAAGAAAAAATCCATATCATTTTCATGTAAGTACAATATGTAAAATAAAAATTTATTTTTATATTGATACTTTTACCCATATTGTAAAGTGTTATGAATACGTCTGGGATAAAAATCTTATATTCTATTATTGCAAATCTTATTCGAAATAGATTTTAATACTAATTTTTAAAAGAAGTTTCCCCCTTAAATCAAAATTTTCCTTTTTTTCCATCTAATTAATTCCCCCCGCTAACCAGGAATAAAATTTAGAGTACTTGTTATCCTTATTATTAGTATTAAAATTTACCTGTTGTGGCGCGTGGTTTCACGCGAGTCTATTTTTTTTTGGTATGATCCAGCTCGCTGGTTCAGTATGTAATTTTATTATTTATATAATATAAAAAATGCAAGAAAAATTGTAAGAAAAGGCGAATGTAAATTGATTGACGGTATAGTCCTCTAGAATCCTTTTTTAGTTTTCTGCTGATTGCATATTATAATCTAAAGTTTTTAAGTTATTAGATATAGTATTAATTTTATTTCCACTTATTTGAAAGAAGATTAAAGCTTCCACTTAGATCTAGGTAAAATTAGTAGATAATTATATATAAAATAGTAAATTAAATTAACTGATAATATATTTCTCAGCAATTGTCCAATTTGCAGAAATTAATGAAAATTACTCAGGCCCCATTTGAGCAGCACTACTAGTAAGTCAAGTTAAGTCTGCTCAAACTTATTTTTCTACGAGACAACACCTCTAACCGCGAGTGGGCTCGGGACTATAATCTCTCTTAAATGATTAGCTTAATAAACCCTTTCCCGATGTACGTTTTTAGTCTGTACGGATCCTACTCGATATACAAATTGGAAAATTAGTTTACTTGGATTCCACGGGTATTACCCTTTAAATGGGGTAGGGTACATTTACACTACGCTTATCTTTTCCGATTTAAGAGAAATATATAAGGCTACACCGTTAGGCATAACAAATTAATAATAAATTAATTTTACGAAAAACGTATGGAATTTTTCACGGTGACATGATCACACGACACCTATCACTAAAAATTTTTTTTGAATTATTCTAAAAGCCTCGACTTGTTCTCTAACAAAGGATAGTTAGTACAATGTGCCACTATTTTAGCTAATGCCTGTTCTTTCTTGGTATACTTCTATAAAATAGAAGTTATCATAAGGGGTTTGGAAACTTATTTGTACTTCATAATATACCTTGTTTTAATATAAATCTATTAACATAAACCGTCGTACTTTTGTCCCTTATTGAATAAGAATTTTGCTCCGTCTAGGAATAAAAAACAAGCCCTCCCTTTTATAAAACCCAATAATCAGTTTAAAGTAAGTAGGGATGCCCTTTGAAGATTAGCATTTGATAATAGCATTATTGCTTTTTAAATTTAGTATACTTTGTGGTTAGTATTTATGTCTACAAAGTTTAATTAAACAATGGTTTTTTAAAATGCAAGTTGACAGATTTTTTTTGAAGTTAAAGGAGGATAACATATCAAATATTTTTATTCATTTCTAATAATATCTTTTCCTTTATTTGCAACTGTCAAATAACATCAAGCCTCTTTTCAGGTAATCTTAACAGTCCACCTACTCTTTAGCCAATTTTCAACACAGCATATTATAAATTAGATTTAAGGGTTAGATAATTTAATAACTAAGTCTGTATTGGTAAGGACTGTTTAGAAAATGGTTTACTTAATGCTACCCGGTCACCGCCATGAGGCCCTACTCAACATTTTATATATTGTTTACAGTTATTGTATTATCACATAAATCATTACAACAGCAATTATTAACTCACAAAGACTAGAATTGGACTTATCTGTCTGAATCATTACAAAATATTGGTATTACCTTAATTCTAAAAATTCAAACTGTATACTTGAATGCTATTCTAGTGAAGGCCCATTAGCTAACAAAACTCCACTACGAATCAAAGATAAATTAATTTAAATACTTTCAATAACTAAATTAAATAAAAATTGTTTGTATATTCTTTATTTATCACCTTTTCTTTATAGTATGATTGATTTAAGTTTAAAAAGTTTTTAGCAGTGCTGCTGTTATCCCATGTCGTACTTAACTTTATAAAAGTTATCATCACGCGACGTAAACCGGAAGTTATCGCCTCTTTTTATATGGCTATTTTTGTTTTCTATCTATCAAATTTGTTGACAAATAATAGAACTTTCAGTTGCTTTATATTAAGTGATCTTCAGATATTTTTCGGGAATAGCTAATACCTATTCACCCTCTAAATCAACTTGATTTTTTAATCACATCTACTTAAAGTAGCGTGTATTACGATTTAAACTTAATTTGAGATAAGCTTAGTAAAAGAATTGGAAATATTACTAATAACTTCTCTATAAAGGAATATTATACATATCTGATATGCAGAATAGCTTCTATCATTTCTTCTTTACTCTCTAAAGAATGTTTTTTTTATGCGAAAGCTAAAAAAGTATTATCCTTCTCCCGGTTAAGGAACTTTCTAACTATTAGACCCTTTGTTTCGAAAGAGTGTACTTTATTTTTTTGGCTAAAAGAGATTAACAGTTATTGTAGTTTCCTTTGTATGTACTATAACCCGTGCGAGGAATTAACCTTGTTTCAGTACATTAATTAGTAAGGAACCTACATTTGTTATTTATGCGATAATTATCCTATTATTAATATTTTTAATATTCTCATATTGTAATAGTCAAAAGTGAGAAATTTATCTTTTATCGTGTTTTAAGCAAAAGCTTTTATTATCAGGATATTAGAGTTTTTGTCTACGTATTGATAACAGGAAGTATTAGAGAATTAGTTTTTCAATTCTATTCGCTAAACATGTTATAGGAGTTCCCTCATGTATACGTGTTCTATTTATATTATTAATTGAAACAATATACCACCTGTTTTACTTTTCTTTGTTTTAATATAAAGCTCTATCTTTCCAATTACTATCAAAAATTTATAGGTTCATAAAACTGATTTTAAGCGGCCAGCTCTCTATTTTTGTTCGCAGAGGTTTAGACTTGAGACCTTAATTATTTCTGGTAACTGGTTAATTTAATTATATTTTTATTTCATGGATCTATATCTTTCATTTCTAGTAAATATATACTTTTGTTAATGGATTCCGATGAGTTCTCAAGGACACCTACTAAGAAATTCATTTTGGTTTCTGCTGATTGTTCAAAATACATATTGGCACATTTTATCGTTAAGTCAATAGTAATTGCAAATTGGTTAGAATTTTCAGGGCATATTGTAATCTTTAACAAGTTGAGATGCTAAGGGGGATTATTAAGCCCACTTCGGATGTAAAGCTATAAAGACGACCCTAAATGAAAAACATTAGAAGGTGTCATTTTAATTAGACCCCACCCGTAGCCGTAGCGTTACCCAAGAAAGAAAGATTTTTATCCCTGTAGAACTGCAATAATAATGTTTGCCAGCTGTAAAATTAAGCTCTAGTCCCAAAGGACACAGTATCATATTTTAAAAATGAAGTTAGCGACCTAACTCAGGGGTAGCTTTATCAGAAACAACCAGACCCATATCTAATTGTACATATAATGTTTTGGAACAAACCAGGGCTTCTATGGTAAATAATGCTTCTTATTCTTTGCTACCACTAATCCCTCTTAACTTCTGACCCCTAAACGGGTTGAAACATGTACCTGCTACGTTTAGGCAGCTGCATCCTGAACCTAGCACCTGAAAATATGTTATTTGCATTACCTCAGAAAAGCTAGGAGTGAAAAGCAAGGGAAGCGCTAAATACCCTATTAAGGTTTAAGGAAGCATATATAAATAGCTTTTGTTGCTAATATTTTTGTCCTTTGTGTTTTATTATTTATTTTTAAGGTCTTTTGTGTTGCATGTGCCTTGTATATTTTTTTTTAGCCAAGCTAACGTCATAGCTTACACTAAAAAAAATAAAGGAATCCCACTACTCAAGCTGATCGGTGCTATGTTCCCCCGATCTCTGCAAGATACGCTTGGCACGCCCTATTAGGAAAATTGAAAAATAAGAGGCGGAGCATGAAACTTTTTATTGCTTGCAACAGAAAGGATCGGAGTGCGGAGTTACAGCTGGGCTAGTTCTTATTTTTTATGGCGCCGTTTGTGGTATGTTACTGCCGCTACATAAAGGCAGTAAACTAAATCCGTGTACAGCAGCTGGAGCATTCAATAGAAAAGTCCTTTCTTTATTTTTTTCTATATCTGTATAAAATTCGTGCGTACTGTCCTGGAGAGACCTTTAGTCGCAATAACTTTAATTATTTTTATACCCTTTACTTTATAAATAAGCTTACTTCTGCTAATCATGTTCTATTATACTTTTCTAACTTGTAAATACAAAATTTACTTTATTTTCAACCAAAAACAGTGATACTTATCGAAGAAAACGTTATTAAACGAGCTGTTTATGATAAAATTAGGGGGCCTTTAAATAGGACCACTGTACCTGAACTTAATCTTGAGAATACTCCACCCCATTTTAAATGAATAATGTATAGTTCTATAGGTATTTATCCTTTTTTGTTTTTAGAATACTCGAATCTGACGCTATCCCCTACTTTCATACTCTTGGGGGCTTTTTAGGACAACATTATATAAGAAAACAACACAATGGGGCCTTAGACTAAACAAGCTGTTAGATCAAAAGATTCTCTCAAGATATTCTTTTTAAAGGTGGTAACAATAATTCCTAATATTCTAAATATTTACAGTATTAAGCCAATCCAGTTGATTATACTGTGATTCAGGTACACATTTACCATTTATAAAGCTAATATAATAAAAAAGCTGTTTATTCTTAGCAAAAGTATTTTTGTCCTTTTTTCTACTTCAATTTATCTTATACGACCATACCCTATCTTTTTTTAATAAATGTGCTAATTGTATTTCAATTTGTTGAAAAACGAATCTGAAATTCGTTTACACCGAAGAACCACTTATAACCTTCTATTAATTTGCAGGAAATAACCCATTCATTATCGTTAAGATTGGTTCTTATTAGTTTAATAAAATGATCAGAAGAATTCAAGGTAAATTTAAGTATATTATTCATTAGTATTTTAGTTATGCCCTAGCTATTTTAACGTATAGCAAATTTTTACTTCTGTTTTGCCGCTGAACATACATATGATTTGGTTTCCTAACCGTAAAACGACCGAGTCGACTAATTTATACCAGAAGTTTTCCAGCACTTTAAGGAAGAATTTACGTAACACCGTAGGTCGATCCACGTTCAGTCTAAGTATACATGTGGTGACTCAAACGATAAATCCTTAATATTCCTATAGACATCATATGTAAACCATACTCGTATGTAACAAATATAGGTTTACTAGAGCTAGGGCTGATATTGTTGTACTAATATACCGGATCATACCTGGTATATATTAAAAATATAAAACTCGGGATGACCGAGGAAATCCAATATTCTAAACTTAACTTTAATCTGTTTTTGATGGTTGTGTATGATCGCGTACAATAGCTACTCATGCCTCTCAAATAAATAGAAAGTATTCGACTGTACATTGAGCCAGCATTTCAGCCACCACCCGTGAAGCAGTCTGGAACGCATCACTTAAATAACGTGGAGTCCTTAAAACGATAAATTATTGACCTTTGTACACCAGTGTTGCTAAATTTTGTACTAACTTTTTCTTTTAAAGTATACAAGTGTAGTATTAAATATTAACTAAAATCCTGAAGGTAATTAAGAGCTTTAGCTATATTTTTCATTGTAAGGACAACGCTCGTACCCACACAAAAAATAGCGGCAGGCTCCTTCAAATATTTTTTTATTTAGGTCTTATAGTAATTTTCTCTGCCTCCAATAAATTTATAGCTTCGCACGTAAACTTTGGACTAATTTACCCTATTTTAATCGTAATCTAATTTATATAATTAGACTCTTTTCCCCTAATTAATTCAATATGGTTATTTTCTGTTTTAAGATTTATTAGCGTCAGGTGAACGGTTGTGAACAATTGCCGAAAGCCTGCCCTATTTAGTTATAATTAAGAATTATTAGATTAGATCTAATAACATATTTCCTAACAATATCATATAATAGTAGAAAAAAATTCCACCTTATATAAAACCTGATATTACTAGCTAGAATTAATAAAAAATTAACCTAATACATAATAAATAATTATTGGATTCACTAGTAATAAGTATAGGCTTTAAAAGCTATAGAAGAAATGAAGTACATTCACCAAATAATTTTTAATATATGGGTTAAATTTCATATATTTTTTCGAAATCATACTTGCTAAAATTAAACTTAATATAGCTCGAAATTCATATTAATAAATATCAAGATAACTTGTACATCAGTAATTTAGTTCAACATAAACGCATCACTGTGTAATCTATATCTGCTGAAGGTTGGATTGTAAAAGGCACTACCAGGTCCCATATTATCCAATCATGAGGTATTGTGTATTGATTCAGACCACTATAGAATAGGATAACTGGATCTTATTATTTTTCCTAAAAGACATTGGATAGATTAACCTGTAACTGTAAATTCCTCCCGCTTAGAGCCTCGTGCTTCGCATTTAAACCTAAATAGCTAAGGGAGGTAACGAAGTATTTTGACAATTAGTTGTGTTTTATTTCCCTACCTCCTACAAGTTCCAGCTTAAACCCCATTATAGTAGGTAGCCTATGAAAACAGGACGTTCAGCAAATAATGATTAGGGGATGTAATATTACACACTTTTATTAACACATCCGACTCCTTAATTTGTGTTTAGCAAAGTTCCTTCATTTTAGAAACAAATAAGACAGTATATTTTATTACAACTTAAAAATAAAAAAGAGGAATAACCCCTAAATAAAATATAGAATTTTTTTGAGGATAGCTTTGCTATATTTTTATTTTATCAAGGCCCGCTACTCGCACCAAACAAAAAAATTAGGCGCGCATCCTTTGCGCTTTTCTGTTCATAGAACTATAAGCCTTGAAACAAACAAAAATAAAGCTAAATATAAAAAATAGTACCTATAACCAGAATACCAGATGAATAAAAAAAAGTAATAACTAGATTTACAAAACTAAATTATACTTTGGAACTTTAGATTGTTGAGACCTTTAGCTATGCAGCCTAGGACTAATGGACAGGATTTATGTTCAATAAAATCCTCACTAATTTTTTTTTTTACTTGTAGGATGGGGTGTGTGTCTTAGAACAACAACAAAAGAGTATGAATGAGCACTTTTATGTATTTCTACGAATTAAATCATCTTTAAGAAAAGTGTTGGGAATAATATAAGGATCAAGCACCACCAGCTACTTAAAAAGAAATGAGTAATTGAAAGTTCTATCGTAAATATTATTTGGTAAATTACCCAACAATTCAAATTTTGACTTACTAACCGGTCTCATGGTTAATAAACCTTTAAACAAAAGAGTTAAACGTAGTCTCAATTGTTTTACCAAATGTGTAGGACTATATTTTATTTATTAAGTTATAAAAATTCTTTAGTGATTAATTAAATCTGTTTCTATTATTCATTACTGGAGTTATTTTCTATCTATGTTATTAAATGATTAGGTTTGCGTTATGCTTTTTAGTTCTAAAAATGCAACACTTTTCTCAATCTTCATAATTTAAATATTTTAACTAGAAAAATAAAGGTATTTTTCAAAATATGATTCCAATTAATAATTCATTACTATTTTAAGATTAGTAGTTTCTAACTCTGTATCGGTTTTTGTGGTTTATTCATTCTAAAATTATTTTACTGTGGATAAAAAAACATCCGCGAATTAACCTCAAAATTCAGAATTATCTCCATTATTATGATACCGTTTTTGTCTTTGGATGGACAATTCAAAATTTTTACATTCTATTTTAGAGATATTACTAGCCAAAGTGTTCTTACTGAAAAAGTGACGTCCCCGATCTAAAATACCCCGTCCAAATCAAACTATTTAGAATTTAGGATTACTTATATCTTGCTTTTTTTTTTCCTAATGTTTTAATATCAAGTTTAGAGTTTATCAATGCAATTAAATCTATGTTAAAGCATAAGTTTTTCAGGGAGTTCTTAACTACCTACACGTTATAAACATGAGTTCAAGAATTTACACCTTGCAGATTTGTGTTATCGATACTACAAAAGTCATAGACGCCTTTTTTCTCTAGGAATAGGACCATGGGCCTAATTTCTGAGATATTGTAATATTAAAAGCTGGAGGGATAGTCTCTTAAATTAAATACTATTTGTTCTTGAAGGATAATATAAATAGACCTTTAGGGATTCCTTTGGTTCTTAGGTACTTTATGTTGTACCGATCTCCTTCAAATTGAACCTTGCTCAGTATAACAAATTTATATTCAAAATTTTATACTATTCATTAGAAGACGAAGTAGTTAAGAAAATTAAAATCTACTCTCTATAATTTAAATAAGACTCTACTTAACATATATAATATTGGTGAGAGCTCGAGATGTTTTTTAATTAGATTCAAATTTATTAAACAATCCTGATGATAAAGATAAATAAAAATACATAATTCTCCTTTCCACCAATCCTGGCCAAATTTTTAGAGCTGGCGAAGTATTTTTACCCCAGCTAAAACCAAGGGGTCATGATAATAATCAAATAAATATTACTGTGAAATAACTACAGCTCACCCAAATAAAGGCTAATTTATGGTAGTCCTTATACCGGTGTTCCTCATATCTAGACCTATAGTAGTTTGAGTTTTAATTTCCTCCTAATAACTACGCATAACACCTTGAAATGTAAAAGCAAATAATAGGGAGGCTCTACAGTTAGTCCGCTATGACTTTGTTAATATCTTGACAGAGAGGGATAAAAGTTCAACCTGTCCCTAGCTTCCACCTTCTATACAGCGGAGGATAAATTAATAGGGCTTAAACTAGAGGTAAATAATCCAAAGAACAATTTAATGTATTGAATTCTAGGGATCTTCCGAATAAAAGCTAGTAGTTAACCATATCTAAAACGGAAACATATGCTCTTCACCCCTATAAGGGGATTCGCCGTGTAGTCCATGGGATCCCCTATTTTGTAACAAAATTACTTTGGTTTCCTGCATATTAGTTCTCCTAACTTATTTATTACGTTTACATACTTATACCTATGAGTTTTCTTAAAGGATCTTATTTTAGAAATAAAGGTCTAT
>JACYFI010001690.1:0-12254 GCA_020975735.1 Ophiocordyceps xuefengensis | reverse complement strand
AAGCTCCGGTGTCGACAAGAGGGACATAGTCTGTTTTAATATTCTAAAAAGCTCAACGGCTAAATCCTGCTTGACGTTGGATTTACCCACAAATTTTACAGTTAGAAACAGGGCATAGTGTCTGCAAGGATGCAATAGGATAGTACTTTGGATTATTGGGAAAAGCTACGCTAGGGATGTTTGTCTTTAATATTTTATTTTTTATAGTATTTTGCTCGGCTGCTTTTAGTAGTTAGGTTACTGTTTTTTATATAAAATCCGCGCTAGCCTACTAAAAACCGAGCTTACCTATTTTGCTAAACCCTTGATTCCCTTTGCCTACGTAAGCTGGGTGTAAGGGAATTGGCTTACGCGATGTATCACAGCAGGTTGGCTTCGCAGCAAATTAGAAGTATGAAGACAGAAAAAATGACGAAAACTCTCTGCTGCTTTATTCGAATTATGTCTTAGTGTTAAGGAAGCTTTACGCCTTATAAAGCAGAAATAAATTATTAATTACATATTGTGGTCAAATTCTCAGAATTACTAAAATAGTAATACTCTTGAAGCGAATTTATTTTTAAGCAAATATTTGTAAAAATAAACAACCGGGTTCAACAACTATAAGTGAATACTTATGTAAATAAACAAATTACCATCTTTATAATCTACCAACTATTACTAATTATATGATTTTTAAAGAAATAAAGTAAAATAAATTTATGCTTTCTTGTGCTTGGGGTCTGCATTATCCCATAACTCTCAGGATCAGGTTCAAAGATCAGCTTACGCAAAGGGCCTAAACCTTTATAGGGTATATGCTGTATGAATAAAAGACGAGCTGCAAACACCACTAAACAATATATGGAAATTATTTACAATAACTGCTTGAATTAATAATTCTTTATCCAATTTGCTTTGAGAAAAAAACCGGCGATGAACTGGAAAATTAAATATTTCCTTCTTGGTTTCTAAAGAAAATGCAAAAACACTTATTTATTGTTATAATAAAAAATAATTTAAAAATATATAACTGTTACTAAATGTAGTATAATATTAAAAAATAATTTTAAAAGTATTTGTAATTTATATTTCAACACAATCATAAATCGTAGGCCTAAAAATTTATACTACTTAAAAAGAAGACGAAAATTTTTTAAAAAGGAATATATTGTGATAAAACGACGGGAAATTAGTAACACACAAACATAAAGGCATCTACATTCCTTATATACTATAATAGGGACCAGCCTAATGATTAAAAAAATCGATATTAAAATAAAATAAAAAGGTTATTCAAAATTTAATAAAAAACAGTTTTATTTTTTATATAAAGAAAAAGTCTGGCGTTCGCTAATAATAAGCCTCAGCGCCTGCGAAGCAGCAGTAGAAATAGTCCAAAATATTCCCAATAAATCTTTTAGTCTTAAAAAGAGAGAATATTTATATGAATTCTCTTTTTCTAACTGATCGTCCAATACCTTAATGCAAATCTTTCCTAAATTTATAAGATTAAATATGTTTAAATCAACTTATAAAATTTCCATAAATATTTTTTTGACAAAAAATTAGAAGTGATTAATTATTAGGAAATACTGAAATTTACATATTTAAAATGCATTAAAGAAAATATCGACTTAATGTATTTCTCTTAGATAAGTATAAAATTTAGATAAACCGATTATTTTACCTATTTTAAGTAAATAGTTAAATAAATAAATAAAGAAAAAAAATAGAATTACAATAAATAAATTTGAAATTTCTATGCATATAATATCAGATCTTTTTACTTGAAGCTTTAGTTTAAAAAAATTAAAAAAGAAAAAAAAAATTTCTATGTGAAAAATAGGTTTAGGTATTTTAAATTAGAAGCTTATATTTACCTGTTAATACTTATAAAAACTAGCTTAAGCCATAAGGGGGAGGTACAGCGAAGCTAGGCAGAGAAGTAGGAAAGTCTTACACTCACAAACCAAAAACATTAAAATTTATTTTAAGTGCCCGCACAAATATAAAAATTAAAAGTAATTTCTGATTTTTAAATAATACGCTGTCCTGTATATTACATAATCTTCTAATCCACGGATAAAATTAAAAGATTTTGTTGCGTGGCTTGCATAATAATTTTTTTCTGGCTGCTTAGTCCTGATACTAAAGGATTAACAATATACTTGGCCACGGTAGAAATTATTGTGGTCGAGTTGTTCTAATAGCTAGCTACTATTATAAACAATATATAACTCTATAGGTTATAAAATTATGAGAGGTTATAAAATTTAGAATTAAAAGGTAATTAACTAAACGTTATAGAGCAGACGCTCTTGTTAGTCATTTACAAATGAAAAGAGGATTGGAAGGAATGAGATTCATTCATTCAAAGGTTTAAGTTCAGTTATATTAGGGGAAACTTTCTTAATTCAAGTGTATCCTAATTCAGTATGATAAATCAAAGACGACGTATTGGAGCTTTTGCTGTGTAAGAGTTGAATTTCAGGTGAGGTAAATCTTATAGTACAACTGACTTCTCTCACAAAATGTTTACACTATTTCTCCCACACGTTGATCTTTGAACCTTTATTACCGGTTTTTAATGATGACGTTTGGGATTGCTTTTGTGCATAGAGAAAAAGAAATAATAAGCTTTTTTGCTGGATTTAATCTTTCCAAAAATCATAGCTTTGCGCGCTGCGCGCCTTGGGCACATCATAAAAAACGATACGAAGTTTATAAAGTAAAAAATAAATGAAAATGCAAAGTAGGAGTTCTAGGAATGATACTGATTAATGCTGCAAAGTTTTGAACAACACCCCGTTTGTAGAGCATTAGGTGTCAGTTCTAATAGGATCATTTCGATAATACCCTAGTATGAGGCACGCCACCAAAATTTAGAGCCTATAAACTTTTTGGTGCGCAAGCTAAAAGTTATTCATATATTGGAAAATATAAAGAACCTTTAACGTTAAGGGAATAGAAAATTAATTAAGTTAAATTAAGGGCCTAAATTTAATTGAGGTCTAAACTAACTAAACTAGAGGGAGGGTCTTTCCTGATAATTAACTTTGAAGGACTAACCCGGCTTAATATATAAATAAAGAAATATACCAGATTCAAGTGGTTTAAGCGGTGCCTCACTTCTTGGAGTGTTTTTTGGTTTTATTTTTTCTATGCTTGTGAAGGCTTGGCTAGAAAAAATAGAGCAAGATTATTAAAATCAGAGAATCTAACTCGGATACAAGGGCAATTAGTTTTTTCGGATTACGTCAAAACAGTCGAGATCTTAAGGCTCCTATTGGATTAGTTTTTAGTATCTTCTCATAATTGTGAAATCCTTAAAGGAAAAAATTGTCCCTGAAATTTTCATGGTTTAGAAATTTGTTGTTACAAATTTTCGACAGTTAATCGAAAGTTCCTATGCCCGTTTTATCACACCAATAGAATATAGTATAAAAGACAGGAGTATTGAAGAGTGATGTAAGGTTGCGAATTAATTGAGAATAAAAAAGCTATTGTTAACTGACTCAGGATTGATTGAAAGATGAGCCTCCGGCTAAAATAAAAATTAGTGGGGGCATACTCGTTAGGAAGTATGCTTATGAATAGGAGGAAGAAATTACTAGATTTTATATTGTAGTATCAATAATATATAGGATTTCGTAGCAAAGTGGTGCTTAAATAGTAAAGTAAATATATAAAGAAAATCTGAAATATTATAAGAATAAAAATGAAAGACAAAGTCTGGAACCTATTTGGAAAGAAATGGAAATAAGAATAATATGGAACAATATAGAAAGGGATTTGCTCGCAAAGAGGTCAAATGAGTGCTGCGGTTGGGCACCTCGATCTCGGCATTAACTTGATCCTGATGAGCGCAGGAACCTAGATGTAGGGTGAGAACTGTTTCGATCGTTAAAAAGTTCTGAGCTGGGACTAAATAGGGTCGTGGACAGTAATGGTTTCTATCTTCTCGATGGGAATTAGAATAAAATAATAACAAACTTTGGACGCAAAGGAAACAAGAAGAAGTTTAACACTAAGGGGTTAAAAATATGGTTACTTACCTATGTTTACCTGTTGTTTAAGTGCCTAAAGTTTTCAATATATATATTAGCTTTTGTTATATATATGCTTCTTATTTATTATACCTAAGGATGTGGTCTTTACTAAGACCCAAATGTAGTAGCATTATGCAACGGCAGGAACCAAGTTAGTTAAAGAATGGAGCTGAAAGCATAATAGGCACCTGAGCTTTGAATTCTTAAAGAATTTGTCTTTAAATTTACGTAATAGACCTATTTCGAAATTTTATAGGATTTACCGTACGAATCCTTGAGATTTTAAGAATAAAGTCTAATTTATCATTCACTATTTATAAATATATCTTATGCCACCTGTTAGCAAAAAGTAAGATGTAATTGTTTTGTAACTAAAGGAGCCCAAGTGCAATAACTGTACCGGGGCAACATAAAGTATAAATTAGAAATTTTAATATTGTATTGCAAAGCCCTTTGCTTTCTTTACTTATTTTTTCTTGTATAAATCCGTCAAAGCTCACTTTTAGTTATTGTTTTTGCAAGTATACATGTCATGTTTTTTTTACCTTGGCTTCTAACCCTTCAGGTCAAACATGCACTTACTCTCGAAGAGATAGGGTTGGCAGGCCGAATTATGCTAATGTTCACCTTAAGAAATATGTCTATCTAATTTGTGTAGCAGGCTTAGGTCCGCGATGTTTTTAATGGCTCTGATCCTAAGAATAAGGTTATTTGGTTTTGCATATTTTTTCGCTTCTTTACAAGCGGCCAAGTCGCTTAGTCACCCTGACTTGTTCCGGATAAGGTACAAAAATACATAGAAACAACAAATAAACTAAGAAGTAAGCAATAACAAATTAAAGTACATAAAACACCTTAGTGAAGCTTTGTTCAATGGTAATAAATCAGTCTACACAAAACAAAAAATATAATAAAAAGGTATGTAGATAAGAGCCAGCAAGAATAGGTAGGACAAATTCTGAGCTCTGGCTGTTGTAGGCTCACTTAAAATAAATAAAGATTAGGTTTAGTCGACCGTTGACGATAAGCCTCTTTAATGCTACACCGCCGGTTGAAATCCTGTCCTGGTGTAACGAGTTTTGATGTACAAGTTACATATCCGGCTATTCCGGGCTATATAGGTGCCAAACCCATAAGCCGCTTAGGTCTTATAATTAAATTCGCGTGAAAGGCCATTACTGCTCTGTAACAGAAAATTAAACTCGTTTATCGTGCAAAGTCTTCAAAAGTACAAATTGAGCCTTAATTCATAAAATTAAGATACTCAAGTGAACATAGGTATATATTTTAGAGCTTACTTTGCAGCCTAAATATGTACACAATTTGACGGCCGCTGGCCCAAAAACTTTAATAATTGGAAATTTTACTCAACTCTAGGGATTTTGTCTG
Organism: Ophiocordyceps xuefengensis; assembly: GCA_020975735.1. Lineage (NCBI taxonomy): Eukaryota > Fungi > Ascomycota > Sordariomycetes > Hypocreales > Ophiocordycipitaceae > Ophiocordyceps > Ophiocordyceps xuefengensis. The sequence goes on along the minus strand of JACYFI010001690.1, from coordinate 6,834 downwards.
AAGTGATTTAGAGGGTTTTAGCTGCGGATTGCCACAGATTAGTTTTTTGATAAGTCTAAAAACAAGGATACCTTTTACCTTTATATTTTTTTAAATCAAGGCTGTGTTGGTAAAACAAACATACATGCACACGATAGAGGTATACGATTAGATTTTTTATTCATGCGCAAGCTTGACTATACGTTTGGCAGAGTTAAATTATTTTATAAAGTTCTGATTTTCTCTGATAATTAAATCAGGCCGTGCCTTGGCTTCGCAGGCTGATGTTTGTCGCGATTTTACATACTCCCTGTAAAGCACCCTTACAAGAGCGACCCCGTGTAATGCCCTCGAGGGATCAGTAAGAAAAACCATAAAAGAGGAGTGAAAATTATTTTCTTATTATCAAATTTATTTGTCACTTTTATTTTCTTTGTCTACGCCTTAAAGGGTTAGCTAGAAAAAATCTGCAAGAAGATCCTTTATGACAAAACAATTTTAATTTTTAGTATTTTTTTTTGCCGGGCATACTCGTCAACACGCAAGAAAAAAAAATTAGGGACGGATGATTGTTTCATATACCCGGCTCTTAAAAAGTTAAGTTATTGAGAGCTTTATAAATAACTATAAATTTTTTAAAACTTCCAGAGCTAGCATATAAAGATTGGATAACTTTGAAAATATTATGAATAGTTATGATAGAATGGTTTTTGTATTTTTTGTGTTTTCTAAGCTAGCTTAGTGCAAGGGGAAAAAATGCTAAGCACCCTAAAATAAAGCACAAAGAAAGGGTTATAAGCTTTAATTGTGTAAGGCGTTACTGCTAATTACAGTAACATAAAGGGTTCATTCACTTTAGCCCTAAGCTGGTAATTGCTGGGAATTGAATTTTGAATTAATAGTTTAAGTCTGAAATCTGAAATGGTAGACAGAAGGTTGCTTAAGCCAAACCTGGGTAGTACGCCATGAGTGTTTCCCAGTCACTCCTTAGATTACATTATTTCTGTTACTATTTTTCGTTTACTTGGCATATTTTTTCCTATGCCCAAGCCTTGTAAGGCCATTAGGAAAAAATAAAGTCCACAGAAAAAAAATAAAGCGCAAGCTCTATGGGAGTTTAAATCAAGGTTATTCAATTCTATATAGCTTAAATAAAATAAATAAGATTTTAAATAATAAGTGTGGTATATGACTTAATAAATGTAAGATCTTCTATACTTGTATTTTGAAGATTACTGTGAAGTATTATTTACAAATCAGTGGCTAAGCTACGCTTCTATAATAAAATTTTAGAGCTTGATATTATTCTTAACAAGAAAAATAAAGGCCAGCAGCCCAACCAATTGTAAATCTTTAGCATTAATGTGAAAAATATTGAATAGTGACAAGAAATAACCACTTTTCTTCAAGAGCCATCACAATATTCCGTGTCGTGCCATTATTCCTATCCTCCCTATGTTTGTGCTTTGGCTAGAAAAAAGAGTTAGCTTCCCGGACAATAAGGGTAGTGGTATATTTAGGTAACTAGATTTATATACAGATAATTAAAGGGTATGTAATTTTACTGAGATAGTCTTTGTGTTTTTTTACAGCTGATTCAAAATTTCTGTAAATCTCTAAGTAATCCCGGTGAAGCTCAATTGGCGACAGAGCATGCAAATTGGCTTGGGTTTGTAAGGTCAAGCCTTACCCGTGGGGCAGTGAGGGACTTTAGTAGAAGCGGTTGAATACATATGACTTTTAATAAATTGTGAATGTTAGTTGATCCCTGCAAAGTCCGTCAAAATAAATAATTAGATTTGGCTAAACGAGCTCTAAAATTATTTTTTAGCTCCTTCGCTCCTTTAGATTTAGAGTTAATAAACAAGAGGTTATCATAGGGTAAGATCACATTTAGTCAACGCTGGTGTATTTGATGTTTGGAATCCATCCCGCCTTTTTTTCAAATTAGAAGACACTTGGTTCCTTTTATTTAATTTAATATACTCATGAAATGACAATTTTTTAGCTTTTAGTAGTTGCGTAAGCCCTCTTCTTTTATTAGCAAGAACGGGTGAAATATCAGAAACAGCCTGCACATATTTTTTTACCTTATACAATTAGTAAGGTTATTTGGTTTATTATTCTTTTAGGAGGCATACTTCCTAATTTTTTTCTTGCGTGCTGACGAAGTATGCCGCACAAAACAAGTTAGTAAGCACACGGAATAATAAAAGCCGTAACAGACTTAGTGGTTGTTTTTAAGGCACTATGCTAACAGGAAAAAAAATGGCGTAGAAAAATGAGTTAATAATAAATTACTACTTTTGGGGGTGTAGTTTAGATTTTGCCAAACCTAACTTGCATTTTGACTGTTTTCAGGGGTTCGATTCCTGACTCCCTCAATAGTTAATAAATTAATAAATATGTGCATGTAGGTATGTTTACACCAACCAACAGCCTTAATTATCTGCAAAATGATAATAAGGCTGCCAAAGCAGGCTCTTTATTAAATAGATATATTACTTAATTTAGTGAGCTTTGGGAAAACAAGTAACGCTTACGCAATATGCTAGATAAATAAGTAAAATAAAGCACTAAAAAAGAGGTTGTTTAGTAAACTTATATTGTTAATTACATAAGGTATCTTGTTGTATAAATGCTTAAAATTGTTATAAATGGCAGTTATAGTTTAATATGTTTTTTAATAGGTTTTTATAATAGTATAAAAATAATATAGATAAAGCCCAAAGGGCTTTTGTAGCCGACCGGGGTATGGTTAATGGTAGCTTACTGGTTCCCACTCAGATGTGTCAGTTTCAAATCTGACCAACCGTATCCCAATACTTTATTTTTATGAATTAAGGAAAAATAAATAAAAAATTATTACAATAAATAGTAATAGATTTTGGGATCAGGATATTACGTTTTTTACGGGCGGAGTTATTACGGCTCATTTTATTCAATATTTAATGAATATGGATGATGACAACTATAGGAACTTAATTTTAGGCCCCAATGTCTAAATAATTCGATATTACTTTTTTAATTACTATGAATAATATTCAAATAACCCAGACAACTTAACAATTTATCTACGACAGAGCGCAAGCTCTTTAATTAAGACAAGTTATAAATTGAACTATGGTAGTAGCTAATTTCTCTGCTAACCATGAAACTAGATTGTAACGCTTTAATATATTTTCTAATTATCCTAAAATGATTCATTTGAATATCGAGCAATAGAATATACACCTTTTAAAGTTAAACATATATTGAAATATAGGTGTGTGTTTTGTCAAAGAATTCGTTTTAAGAGAAAAACAAGCTGCACCTTCTGAAGACATAATAATGATAACTTTGTTAGTTTAAAGAAAAGGTACTTATTCACACATTAAACATTTGTTAGCACAATATCCAAGAACTAATGTAAGTACAGTAAAGAGGACGGAAAAAGCCTAACTACAGGTACGCCCTATAGATTTTAAACTCTCTTAGCTACCTATTGATCTATCTAATTTGAATATATAAAGTTTTAATAAATAAAAAACTTCTTATAAGTAAGGAATTAATATCTACATAAGCCGTAAAGCTAATATTACATATAAAATCTTGGAAATTTAGGGAAGACAAGGGATTGTTTTAGGTACAAGATTGATTTTAAAATACGGTGTTTGTTATCAAGTCCAATTATCTTATAACATAGAGATAATTTGTTTCTATATTATTCCGTAAGTTTATCAAAAATAAGATATGAAGAGCTTGCCCATATTTCTGCTTGTTTACCAAGACATAATGAAAAGCGCCACACAAAAAGTTTTTTATGACTAATTAAGCCTTGACTGATATAATTAAATTATAATGAACTTGCAGGTTTTTTCTCAGTGCGATGGGTTGTTTTTCTTTTTGTTTGCTTGCTTTACTAAAAGCAATGCATAAACAAAGCAAGAAGGCGACCAACGGCACGCACTAAGGTTTGTGTTTACAGGTTTTTTCCTTAAATTAAAGAATTATAATAAACTCTACACTCAATGAATGAGGTTAATGGAGATAAATAAGTTAACACTTTAAAATTTCTGGTATAAGCCCTCGTAGAAAGGAGGTCTTTTTAGTTAGTAGTCTTGTCCTTAGAAGACTATTTAAACTTCCCCTCTAATTCCCTTTTCTCTTTAAATCTCCAATTAAGGATATGCATACTTTCGTCAGCAACTCTTTTGTTTTGTAAATTTGTTTTATTTAGTAAAAACTCCATGCTCTTATTGTGCAATAACTTCTAATTTTTTTTCCTTCGCCTCTGACGAAGTTATACCGTCAATCAAAAAAATAAGCATAAATGCTGACAATGTTTATAACTAGTTTGTTTTAATCAGCGCATAACAGTAGCTTCAGCGCTATGCCACACATAAAATATCTTATAGTTTCGTATAGAAAGTTCAATAAATAATAATATCTCGTTGTCTTGAAATTAGTAAAACATAAATTTTTGGTGTTTAGATGGGTGGTTCGAATCACCCTCGAAATATAAAAAATTTTTGGTGGCAAAGCGAAGCGTACCCGCCTTATTTAGAATGAGGTGTTCTCAACGCTTTCCATAATAATTTCAGCTAAGATGTTTGTTTCTAATCACCTTTAATATCATAAGGTTAAGGTGCTCTATTAGAATATAAAAGTAATAAAAACTGATGGATGCTTCCCCACAAAATTCGAAATACCTGTGTTACTACCTTAAACTTAGAAAAAGTAGAAATCTAAAATTATTTAATATAAAAGGCAATAATGGCTTGCGATTTTGGGCGGAGCCTCCCCTGCACAATAAGGGGAAAGCAATATTTAATAAAATAATATGGCTAAGCTCTGCAATATTCCGAGAGATAGCAGCTAACAGCTCGGTGCCTAAATATAACATATTAAAAATAGCTAATTTCACATTTGAGGGAGTTCTTAAACATTTCACCGAACTTTATTAAAACTTTAAAGATCGTAAAATTCAGGCCCCCGAAGCTTTCATAATCTTCAAAAAAGCTAAGGTAAAGTTTCCTCCATCTCTATGCGGCAGCAATATGCTGAGCAATAAAATTAACCAATTTATTGCACAGGTTTTTGTACAGTTTAAGTTAAATAAAATATTTAAAAACGATTACCCGAAAATGCAACGGCAGAAATAGAATGTTTGAAACTCTAGGTTATATTATGGTAAAATAAGGTATATTATTTTAAGGGCTTGGCGCCTTTACATTTTCTTTGCTTTGGCATGGGTTTTCCACAGGTACGCTTATTTTTCTAAGGCTTTCCTTAGGGCGCTAGCTTAGTTAACACCTGATCTCTTCTGGTGAAAGATGCAACAAAAATTACATTAAGAAAATAAGGTACTTTAATATACTTTATGTATTATTTTTAGTAAAAATTTAACTATTACAAATCATGATTATAGGTGTGAGAATTAAATATAAGTTTTTATCGTATAAGGTAATTGTTAGGCATCAACGGTGATGCAACACTTGTGGTTGTAGGTTGCTCCTGGATCGAAACAGGTTTTTACCCTCTACTGTACTTTTCTTATAAAATATAAATTATTAAATATGAATATATTTTAAATATAATAAAGATTAATCAAATTAAGTTACTGGATCGTTCTTGTTTTTAATTAATATTAAAAAAACACAGGTATATGGTGATGGTATGAAAAGGTTGGTTTTATATATAGGGATTGGTAAAGTCAGATCCACCTATTAGTAAGGTGTAATTTAAATAGCATGCTTTTCATATGGCAACAGAACAATATTGTGCTTTCACAAATTAAATCTTTCTTAATGTTGAGGAGGTTTTTAATACTAATGAATGTATTTACAACATAAAGTCCGAATAAACGTAAAAGTATAATTAGAGGGTTGTTTGGTTGTGGTGTAGCATACCATGACACATTTAGTTATCCTTTAATGAGAAGAAAACAAATCATTTTCTTGCTTGCTTACTGGCTGGTTGCAGTGGCTGGGCTGGATCGAGCGAGCAGAAGCATTTTTTTTCTTGCGGTATCCTCAGTAAGGGGTTAAAACAACACATGAAAGGTTTGATTAAAAATTCTCGAGGGCCTGTACTTGCCAAGCTTGCTAGCCTAGGAAACTTTTCTTATAATAAGTGGCTTTTAAACCTAAAAAATTATTTTCCCTGTTATCTTCCGTTAAAAGAGACCTAAAAGTTTACCCCTTATCAGATCAATAAATAGATTACAGTTCCTGTTTTCAGGTTGACCCCTGCACACCAACAGGGAGATGGATCCAAAATAAGGCTTGGCTTCTTGTGAATACATAAGAACAAGAAATAAAAATTCGTGTAGATTAAATTCCAAGGTAGAAGAACTGTCTAAGTGTGTTTATTCAACCTTATTTTATATGTGTTGGGGCTAGTGCCTTATTCATGTTTAACCCAAGAATAATAGCAAAGCTATTAATATAAAAATTTAAAAAATTACTCTTAAAGGATACTGCCATTTTGTTGACAAAGCAAAGCTACGGTTCGCCATACAAAATGAAAATTGCTAAAGCCCTCGTGAATTATTCCTATATATGGATATTGTTTCTTCCGAACAAAAGCTGGGTCATATAAAACAAATTTATATTATTTTTTATGTTTGCATATTTGTTTAGAAGTACCAGCCCTAGCATTTTTCCAAGCTTGGGAGGTTGAAAAGGTACATACTCTAATCTCATACCGTTGTATAAGAGTTGATTCTCCTTCTCAGGCTTTCAACCTTGACTGTTTAGGGATTAAAATAAATTTTATTATAGAGAGCATTTAAGAAGACCTTACTTTCACACATGTCTGATCGAAAACTTGATACATGCAAATAATATATAGATTTTTATTTATGATCTTAAA
>JACYFI010001689.1:0-13866 GCA_020975735.1 Ophiocordyceps xuefengensis | reverse complement strand
AAATACTCTTTTTCGTTTGACTCAACTACGTCTGTCCTAATTCAGGTATAGCACTTATTAAGTTAAGTTATAACCTGAGCCCTTCATAAGTCATTTTGCCGTAAGAAAAACATACAAACCTTACTTTTATATTAAAGCTGTAAAATCTCATTATCTGGTTTCGGATTTACATTTATTTAAAATCATGTAAAACGTTCCGACTGGTGCATTAAAGCAGCGCTTTCAGTACCTACTTAGATGAACCCAGCCTTTCGCGGATTTCTAGGAGAACCGACGACTCTTTTATACTAAATTTCCATTATTTTAATCCGTTTCTTCACTAATGATATTGCCAAATAAATTTTATTAGGATTTCTTGTCCATGACCTGTCAGGTCATCTGTTTTAAGTTTTATTTTTGTTTCCTAAATTACATAAAACTGTTATACTACAATCAGACTTTATAACTAACAATATTTATTTTTATATTAATCAACAGATTAAACGTCCTTTTAAAAATTTACTAGAAACTTTTCGACGATCGTTTTGTTAGCGTTTTGGAGTTTCACAACTTAAGCTTGTGCTATGTTTCATACATACTATTTAATTTCACCAGTTAAAACTATATTTCAATTTAGGTTGTTTTAACAATCAATTGATTAGAATTCTTTTTCATATTTAAAATCCCCCGTGTCTGTATCAAATTTAACATCCTTTTTTATCTTAGGCTGATGTTCATAGATCTATTGTTTTATAACAGGGTTTTACCTATGTTTAAATCCTCCTATTTGTTTTCTACGTCGTGCACTAAATATAGCTATCATTTTTATCTAGTAACTTCTGTATGTTTTTTAAAACAAACAGATCCAGCTTCAGTTAATATAATTAATAAATCAGGTAAAAAGAGACTTATTATAAGCTTCTAAGTTAATAATTTCATTGATTTATTCTTTGAATTTAACCTATTTCAGGAAGAAAAACTCTTAAACAATGAATACAACCAGTTATTGTAGTACCATACTTAATTAACTGAATTTTAGGACTTTTACTACCACTTAAATAAGATAAATGAATTTGTAAACCTAGAATTTCAATTCTGATCCTTAGAAGCAGATCCTATTGATATGACTTCAGTTTATATTTAAAATCATATAATCACCACTAAGCCTTTTAGTTTCTATCTTAATGCTAATTTCTTACGAAAGAATTCCTTCCTAAATTAACATAATAAAATTACAGGTTTAATTATTTTTTAGAATCTTAAGAGTTCTTTAGTTTTCTCATTTAGGATTATATGAATGCAGAATAGTCAATCTTTGACTGTTGAATGTTTAAAATTATCTTTGCTATTTAATAAATATTTATAATCATTTTGGGCTGATTTTAAAGTAACCCAAGAAAACCTGTACCTATCAAAGGATAAGATTTAGCTTCTAATTAGCTCAACGCCTAAAATGTTCTCAGAGGCTTATATTAGAGTCGTGAACTAGAAAACCCGACTATGTTGCCAAGCTACACTAAGAAAAGAATGCTGAAGCTGTTATTAACGTGTAAATAACGAATAAGTTCCCACCGTTGATACCGTCACGCATAATATGCTCAAACACGAATTGAAGTGCTTCAAGACTATAATCTAGGGTTATAATGCAAGCTAAAGTTACACCCGTAATATTTTCATTACCTTAGACGAAAGCCCTAGTTATGAAACCAAAATTTCATAATAATTTTAGCTTTGGTTGGTCAGAAATGACGATTATATAATAGGTTAACTAATTTGTAAGAAAGGACGGGATCTTTTTAATAATCCATAGTTGTTGATTTTTTAATTAATAAAAATTAATAGATTACTATATATACACAACCTAAAACCGTATACTTTTTTATTTAGATAATATGTAGTACCACCAACAGTCTATCCATTAATACTTCATGTGCGTGCTTAAATGCTGCCGTGAAGGCCGCCACACTTAGTCCGCCCTAACCGGATGGTTATTTAAATATTTTAGGACTGGTATTATAAGCTTATAAAAAGCTTTATTTTTTTTTCTAAACGCAACATAATAATATAACTTATGCAATTTCAATAAACATATATACTTTATTATAAAATATATATTACTCAAATTTTGCAAATATTATTTTTTGCATTTAAACAATAAAAGCCTAGTGCAGCAGCCTAACATAACTCTTGCCAACCTTATAAGTACGTTATTCATTTTAAGTTGTACCAAAAATGGATAACGCCATAGCGTTCGGATAGATAATAGGGTTCTAACCCCCGTCGTAACCGAATACTATCAGGCATCCACACGTTGCTTTTCCGTACAAATCATATACATGAAAACTTTTTAGCCTCCGCCTCAGTGTTCTCTGAACTTTTTTTTTTCTATCCAGCACATTTCCTGTAAACCGAATCACTTCTTGGTGATCTTTGACCCCTTTACCTTTATCTCTTCATGGCAATAGTTACATTTCTTGATTCATTTTTTTCCTTTTTTTACTCCTTTACACTTTGCTTTACATTTTCGTTAACAGTATTGTATACATTTTCTGCTTTTCTACTCCTTTCCTTTGGTTTGTACATCCTTCCCATTATCCGATTCCTTGATGCATCAGAATCATCATCTAAATCGTTTTCAACAGAACATAATCTTGAATCTTGTAGCGTAACCCAAAGCTTCTCGAGTCATTGGGCAAGTTCGGACACACGACGTGAGCATAAGAGCGGGGTGCTGATTGGTCCAGCTTGAGGGAATCGGACAAGGCTCAGAATGGTCCAGCTTGAGGTAGATTGCGGCTCAAGACCCCCTTCAATGAAGGTTTAAGTCGCGTCCCGATTCTATGAAACTCTTCTTGCTGTTCCAGCTTCTGTCGTTCCTTCCTGTCAGCCCTAGCTTTTTTAAAGGAAAGATAATAGACTCAATTCTATCTTTTATAACAAGTTGTTGGATCTACTCGATGACACCCGAAACGTTACAGGAATAAAGTGTAGCGGTCCTTATTTGACATTTTCTCTTTCTTTTTCCTTATCATAATGCCTCTTTGTCCGGCCTGATCCCACATATTTATTGATAGATGGGCGTTCCCTTAACCGATAAAAAGGTTGATGGTAGGAGAAGTTCTTATATAGAACCACCATTGGTTTTGAGTTATATCCAAAACAAGTGTTTGTTTCTAAATTGTGATACCTACCTAAGCGATAGATTTTTTTTGATGACCCTTTGATGGCCTAAACACCTTTCCTCGTGAACCTTAAGATAACATAAACAATTATTGATTAGCTAGGAGAACTTATACCAAGATACTATTAACTGCATTTAACTAAATCAAACAAATGTTGGGTCGAAACTTAATATATTGTACCTAAAAACAAATACTTATAAAGGTATATAAAGCAGCCGTAATCTGTTAGACCCGTTTACTTAAATAGAAACTTGTTTTACTTATTGGTTGTTAACTCTACTCCTCTACCAATAAGGACCTACTCATTCCTAGATGCCTTTATCTCAATTACTTCAGAGTTGTTTGACCTCTTAACTAAACTGTATTAATCTATAAATTTAGTTTAGAAAAATTTCTAGGTAAGAAACGTTGGTTTGACAAAAACCCAAATTATATAGTAGCACAAAAACTAGAATAAATTTGTAAATTTAGATATACACTAGGTGATAAATGTCCAGGATCATACAATAGACGTAAAGCTGAAAATAATACTGATGAATTAAAGGGGGTAATAATTTACAAATAAGAAGGTACGAGGCAAACTCTGTGTCTATTAATATTTCATGCAAGGGTGAAAAATATACTACTTAATCTTAAAGAATCCAGACCCTTAAACCAATAAAAAGATCTTTAGTTAGTAACCAAAATATATGAAAATAGATCTAAGATACACTAAGAGGTAAACTTAGATATGTACGCCCTACATGTGATTTTTGTAATAAATTTTACGGGTCTTTAGGATTAGCTAAAAAAGATAAATATATAACATTAACGGAATATAGTGTAGTATAATATCGGCACCTATTACTGCTAATAAAAAATACCCACGTTATATACTACATAAAGCAATATTTATCCAATAGCAGATTCATATATAAATCTTTACCTAGTAGAAACCTGTACAATAAAAGGGACAACCCACTAGCTAAAGACTAGCAATTTAATATAACTGTATAAGTTTAAGGTAAGAAATCACCTTAATCACCATATCTTCTAAAGTCTGATTATCATACAGTCGTGTATTACAGCACTGCAGCCAAGCAATAAACAGATCTTTTGTAGAAAGGTATGTCATTGAATCGGGAATATACACATTATACAGAGATAAACCTAAGCCACTAACATTATCATAACCTAAAATTGGAGACATAGTTCGAATAAGCATTATTTTGTTTTTATATTCCTTGTTGAAATATCCTTCACAAAGAGCTAACACAGTAGTTGTTTGCTCCTAAACTCCTAACATATAAGGTAATATGTGCCTCCCTATCTCAATTTTGAAAGGGAGATGAACGAGATTAATAATAGTACACGCGGCCGGGTAACGCATTGTGGCAGCGTCGTATTTAACGCGGAGATCTGTCGTTAGGTCATTCTCCGCCAGTGGGTAGAATCAAAATATGGAGCCTACCTGTGAACTTTTGAGCCAAGCTCCGATTGTAAAATTACCTATTCTTCTATAACATTTTTCGTTATTGTAAGGAGCTATTGGAAAGAATTTTTACATTTATAATCTAAAACTACTAAAGATCATAATGTTACAAGTCAACCTATTGTTAAAAGGAAACAATCTCCACTCTATAGAGTTAAAAATGCCGCTAAAGAACTTGTTACCTGTAAATTCTAGGTAAAATCAAAAATCTAACTTTAAAAAGGTTATGAACAAGACTCCCCACACCTTCCCACGCTACAAACATCACAGTAATTTATTTCCAAGGCTACTAGTAATATCAACCATAAAGCTAAACAGCTTAAATAGCTAAAGAATTCCTTTTGTTTAATGTGCTTTTAATCCAAAATTTACTCGTACAAGATTGGACAATTTATTGGGTGGTTGATAGTAACCAATGGTTATCTTATGCTTAAAAACTTCTACCATTTTTCATACCAGATTTAATCGTTCTATTTGAATTTATACCTTCAACCGTAAATGAACACGATTAATATTAGAATTTGTGGAATTTACATCGATCAGGATAATGCATAAAAGTATTTTTATACCTATAATAGGTTTTTTTAAAAAAATGGACTATTTATTGGAATATCAGCAAAGTCAACTATTGTTAAACTCATTGCCAGATTACCTCCGTATTTGATATTATTTCCTGCATCTAAATATTCAACTATTTCTCCAAAGTCTTAATCTAAGAATCTCTAACTAGTGTGAGATTACTCTAAATTCTCAAATTGTACTCGATAACCTAATTTTAATCGTTGGGTTGAGTGGCATCACGAACATCAAAGCTTTTCCCTCTGCACTAACGAAAATCTTGAAAATTCAAAATCTGGGTCTAAATTACATTTTCAGGAAATTTTTACAGGTCTTTTCAACAGGAGTATCCCTGCCCCAGACACCTCTGATTTTAAGCGTGTCAGTATAAAACCTAAATTCATTGATGCTTTTATATTTTACTATTTTGATTTAAACCTATCGACAGTAAGATGAGCATTTATTATATTTACAATGCTATTACCGCTTCTTTTAATAATAATAAAATCCGTCGCTTTTGAGTAAGTAACGGATAATTTTTTAAATAATAATAAGTTTTTTTAAATCTTGCAATTGAATCTATCTCATACACCGTTAACCATTCTCTCGGTTTATGAGCCCATATGTGATGAAACCGACACCACTAAGTATTGGATGGTATAGATACAAATAAGTTAGATCTTTTTGTATGTGACCTAATTGAACATGTCATTGAACAGCGTAACCTAATTTTACTGTTTTATTTCTATCTAACCTATTAACTAAATAAAACCCTCGACCGTCTTTAAAACCAGATCAGACCCTCGGGTTTACAACGGTAGAAAGTTCATAGGTATGAATATTTTTTAATCCAGTGGGTGTGTGGGCACCTTTCTGACATAGGAGGTTTTCAAACCTTGTTGCTGAAATTTGAAACCGGAGTTTAAAACCCCTATTTTTCTTTTCGAAAACCCCTTAGAGTACACCTAGAATCAATCTATTCGGGCTTAATCATCAACTGCCCCTCAGCTTAGCTCTTTTACCGCAATACTGTTTAGTATGTGACTTAGATCCGCGAATTGATCTATTCGTTTTCACTTCCTCTTAAGGCTCGTTACCGTACTGAGATAGAATTCTTCAGCCACTAAATGAGTTTTTACCACAGTAATAGCTTGGTACCTTAACTTTTTGGATATCCCCGAGTTTGGACAAGTTATCCCTCAGAACCATTTCCCCTGAAGTGCCCCTCGGGATCATGGTCATATACATCCCTAAGAATTAGAATGAGACTAAAGACTTACTAAACAATACTCAGTATTAACCATGATAACTGTTAAACTATCAAATTGAAAATTTCATACCCATATTTTAAATGATTCACTAATGTAATCATCTAAAAAGTTATATAGATTAAACTTGATTTATTATTAATCCTAAACTCAAAAAATTCAATATAGGCTATATTGTTGTTGAAATTATACAATGGAACAACTTAATAAACACGACTACCTGACACACTCAACTTTTTCTACCCCAAAAAAGCAGGAAACTATACACCATAGTAATGGTAAGCACAATTTATACTTTAAAAATACATTTTATTTTATATTTATACCAATATTTACTCATATCTAAAAAAAAAGCACACCTAAAGTTGCTAAGCCCAAACAAGATTTGCTTGCTCCGCACTACTATAATGGAGATGGCATCGTTCTGTCCTTCTAAATAACGTCAAGGTTAATAGACTTAACCCAATATTAGGAATGTTAAGGATAAAGCGATTATTTCTAATGAAATAAGCGATTAATATTATATTTTTTCCTATTAAATACGAATCATAAGGGTTCCTATTAAAAAAAATACTAAGGTTTAAACTCAATTTGTTATTTATTTTAATATAATCCCAAATTATTCTTCATGTTATACGCTTAATGACAAATATAATATTATCTCTAGGTCATTAACGACTAGGGGCATTGTAGTATTGAAATTCACACTCCTTATGTCCGTAGCATCGTGCGTTTTTTAAACCTTAACTAATACCCCTTTTAGACTAGCTTGCACTTAGGGCTTGGGGCTGGGTAGACTTCGTGCTGACCTTACACTCCCCCCCCGCCCCGGATTTACAAGGAAAAATAAATAACATGACCCCAAACCAGCAAATAAAATCTACTAAATTGACATCTATAAATAAGTTAATGCAAATTAGTGTAGTCAAATGAACAGAATTTGCTTTATATTTACAGATTCTATAAACTATTTAGGAAGACTGTGTTAATATTTACACAGATTTCTGAACACCTGACCCATTAAAAAACTCCTTCTTGATTAATAAAAAGACTGGAAACTTGAATTTAGTCCTACCAGGAGTATGCATCCACATTATATACCCAATGAAGGGGCAAGCCAAAAGAAAATGTATGACATCCACCCTGATGTTATAAGCCCAAATCCTGAATATGTGTTAACTCAGGTATAATTAAACTTGTTATCTACTTCTAACATTCTTAATCCCTCCTTGTTGCTAAATCGAATTTTGGTACTATAAAATAAGAATCAAATCCTTATTAAATTCGTCATAGAACATAAAATGTCAAGGATATTGGTACTTCAATATATGGTGACTTCTGTAAACTTTCAGTTGAGGGAAATTTTATTCACCTTAAAATAATTAATTAAAAGGAGGAAAGGCTATAAGTTTTAATATAACTGCAGGGGTTATAAGTTTCAAATTAACTTCGGGATTAAAAGTCTATAAATCTCATGTAGTTAATCCTACATAATTGGACATATTAATACCCTTTAAAATAGAGGTTTTCTATCGTGCAGTAGCTTAGGGAAGTTTCTTATTTCTCCTGCTGATATTTCCCATTGTTACATCCATTAAGTTTTCACTATTTTAAAGTAAATAAGGCTTTAGAGTTTCCAGGCATATAGGTGAAATTTTATATTCAAGATTATTGAGCAAGATTTTGCCGAAAATTTAATTACTCTTTGTAGATTTCCCCCCCTGCGTTTTTAATCTTATATAGTACTTCCACTATTAATCTAATAATTTACCAGCTCTTCTAGCTGAAAACAAAATATTCTTATCAATTTAAATCCCTTAGATGAACCTTTCTCGATATTATGTATTCGGATTAACCCTCTTACTTGCACTCATTTTTTAACTTAAAGTTTTTTCTTCTGACGAATATCTCCTAAAGCATTTTTTGCTCAGTTAACTCAATTAGCTGATTCGATTATGAGGTCTTTTTCC
Source organism: Ophiocordyceps xuefengensis (assembly GCA_020975735.1). Taxonomy (NCBI): domain Eukaryota; kingdom Fungi; phylum Ascomycota; class Sordariomycetes; order Hypocreales; family Ophiocordycipitaceae; genus Ophiocordyceps; species Ophiocordyceps xuefengensis. The sequence goes on along the minus strand of JACYFI010001689.1, from coordinate 5,438 downwards.
AAATTAAAGGTTATTGATCTTATACCTTTTCTTAAAACTCATTAAAATATTTAGATTTCTTCTTGAAGCAGTACGACCGAATAAAGCTGATTTTTTCTTTACATCTTATTCCTTTTAAAGACTTACTAATCCTTCGTTTAGGTTTGTTGGAGTTTTAATGATCAAGGGTCAGCTTCCCAGGCCCTACTTTTTTTAGTAATGTTTATATTCAGGAATTTAATTTTAGCAAAGTAATTGGTATGCTTCCTAAGAAAGGAAATAAGAAATTCACCCGAGTATACCTAATATGTACAGGAAGTAAGAACTAACCCCATATTTAATTAATGGCTCTTGAAATTATTAAACTATCTCTATGTTTTTAAAATACCCTAAGATTAAAAATTTTTGAACATCTTTTAGATAGGTCCTTAGATAGACCTTAGCATAAATATCATTTGGTGAATTTATTAGTTAAATAATTAGCCCCTGATTTATTTTTTCAATTCTTTCTTTAACATATCTTTTAGGTGTCAAAGGCACTAGGATACACTTTTCGTGGCTGGTGATTTTTATTACAGGGTATTTACGTAACGAAGTAGTATAAAGACGTATACATAGACTACGAGGAATTTTACAATTGTGGGTCACAAATTCTTACAACACCTTTGAAGTAGGCTATTTTTCCTACCATGGTTTTAATACTGTATGATATAGGTGCATCCTCGAAGGTTTTGGATTAAAGAATAGGAGTATTCATATCCTACACTAAATATAAGATACATCCATATAACCAATACCATGATGTTATCATGTACAATCTAACCAAACCTTCCATTTTGAGGAGTGCTTATCTTGATGAAATTAAACTCAAGACCGCTAAGGCGCTGTCTAGTTATATAATTGATTTAATAAAATTTTTCATAGTTTGGTAAACAACTATTAGAATTTCTAAATTAAATGAGAATTGGTTTTTTAAGTAATAACTCTACCACCCTCCTTCCCCTTATACACAGTTCAGCGTTATAAAAAGTTTACCTTATAACCAAACAAAATTAAGCTACGTAATAGTATATAATGACATCGATTAACGATAACGCAGTGCTTCTGAAGAAAGAGCAAAACCTTACATTGATAGAGAATATTGGTTTTTAATAAGGGTTTTGCTAGCTACCGCCTATTATTAAACACCCAAATAGCTAACTCCCTTATTCCTTCTTTGTCCTAATACACCCACTGTTGCCAACCCGCAGCCTATTATTTTTGGAAGATTGTAACACCGAAATCGCCTTTCCTATATTAATCTTCTTAAAACAATGTAGTTCTATACCTACTTTTGCCTCCCTAAAAGTCATTATTTTTTTAATTTATGATCAAGGCGGACTGGCGACGAAGTATGCGATGCCTCCAGGCGAATAAAATTGAGTTTTGGATATTTTTCTTGGGCGTAGAAAAAATATTGGATGCCCTGTAGGCATGCTTATTTAGGTTTGGTGTGGAAAGAAAAGCCATTTAGTTTAACTTCATTCCGTATGAGAATTTACAAATTTAATTGAATTTACTACAAGTAATTTAAAAGTTGTCACTATCATATTTCTAAAGTTGCATTTTTACCTATTCCACAATCCAAATCCTGGAAGTTAATAAATAATCTATTAAATTTAGTACTATATATTAACCATATATCCCCATTTTCCAATAGGTCCTCAAGACTAAAACAGGGTAAATTTACCCAGAATTTCTAAATATAAATAAAAAATATACCTAAGCAAAAATAAGATATGACACCAAATTGAGTTCAATTTGACCTAAAACTTGAAGATTCCAACTGAATTATAGAGTATTCTCTGTGTGTGTAAGGGGTTATCATGGTGCTAATAAAAATTAAGAGCCTAAAAATAAATTGATTAATATTGACACACACAATAAGAATAAAAGTCATTACATAATTTAACCATTTAAAAAGGATTTGTACAATATGGTACCCATGCCTTAGCCATCCTTTTTATTCATAAAAAATATAGGGATTTGTATTGTTATACAGGAATACACAAAATGTATCATAGGACTTGATATGTATATTATTATAATTAAAAACTTAAATTTTTTGTACGCCGTGAAGCCCGTGGTCACGCTAAGATTTGTTTTATTCGAATATGCCCGAGCCTAATATTAACCTCTTTTTGTAAAGCAGCCATTTTTGAAACAAAATTTTCCTAATAACACTATTGATTTTATAGTCCGGTAAGCTAAAAAAACATTTCTTACATACTTAATATACACGCACCTCATAACACTAGTTTAACTATTAGCGATTAAAAGATAATTGGATTTTAAGACCATTTAACCTATAGCTGGCAATAATACCATTTTTTACCAAGAGAAAATCATATTAAAAGGTAGGGTACACCTCAGATGACAAAAAATAGTAATATGGCTAATTTAAAGCTAAACAGGATGTTTAATAGAAAAATAACTTTTTAATTATATTTACTAATTGTTATAGGAGCAATTCAGTTTTTCCCATTAATTCTTCACGTTCTTTTATTTTTCACCTAGATATAGGCAAATAAAGGAGAAACCATTGCTAACTAGTATGAAAAAGGCCATTTGAAAAGTAACTATTTGTATTTATAGTGGTTAAAATAAAATGCAAGCTTGAGTTTGACTCAATACTAAGATATAGACCCAAAAGCTACTAATATAAAACCTACTAGACTTGGTTGTACTACTTAACAAAATAAATCTTTTTATTTTCTAAATTTTGAGTGTAAACACTAACTAACTGTTTCCTAAATATATTAAGGAAGAATAAGAACTCATTAATATATATGAAGTTTCAACTCATTTCAATTGCTATGAGACCCCTGACGCTGTATAAATAAACTTTAATTTTGCAACAATAAAATAAACTTAGAAAATTTTAGGCTATTAAAGCTACAAGTGTACAATATAGTGCGATAGCATCATAAAAACGTTCCTATGATGATCCGGTTTAAATTTATCTCCCAATTAAAGAAAAATAAACAACTTGATAGTAATCAATTACTCTCAAGAAGTATTTATTGTTTTAGAATATCTACTTTAATTCCTATCCTGTTCTTATTTTGAATGAATCTGGATCGAAAAAACCTTGGTTAGTTAAAATGATTTTTGTTTTTCACCATTTTTGCTATTTAGCTGAATCCCATAATCCTTTAATTTAACCAGCAAGGAAAACAGGTGGTATTTATTGGAAAAAAGGATAAAATCTTTCTCATAATTAATTTAATCTGAATGGATTGAACATCTAAACTCAGTATAATCCTTTATCGAATAAGTTTGACCACATCCAAAGACATTCTCCTGAACTTTTTCAATAGTAGTTCATCTCTGATACAGTGAGTACTACATAAAAGTAATACCTACACGCTCTGTTTTAATTGTAATTTAGAATTACTCTGTATGTTTTAGAAAAAACATCACACTTGGAAAGAACCAGCTATCCATTGAGGGTCTATTTGAAAACTATAGTGGTAATAATGGTCTTGACTAAGAGCAACGAGTATCACGGAAAAGCCTCTAAGAGTAAAAGGATTAATCCCTTTAATTTAAAGGAGCTCTATATAATTAAATTATTTGTTTGCAAACTTCAGCCTTAAATGGTTCCCCTCGTTGGCTCGATAACGGACTACCTTTTTAAACTAATATAATATTCAGGAATACTTCGCGCTGAGTTTTTCGGAAGGATATTTAACCAAAATGACACGTTTAAACTTTTGTTTATAATTTGATGATCTAAAGAACCATACTTGAAAATCACAACCAACCTTTTCCATTCCTTTAACTATTCTTTCCTGGCGCAAAATAGCTTAATGTAAGGTTTTAAATATCATGGTCTCTAGCATGAAGATTAATTGAGAAATTAACCCTCCGGAAATGCAACCTACTGTTTTTTGGTGATTTAACGTAATTAAAACAAGAAAGCATCTTCTGCAATCAGAGAACCTGCCTGATTTAAAACAGGGGGTCTAAAGGTAGGATGCTTATTGTTAAGTTAGTCCACAGTAGAATAAGTTGTCTGTGAATAATTTGGAGGTTAGAAGGATTTTAACTTGATAACTTTTTCGGAACGCCCCAGATGTAGAGTATATCTTAATCGCGGTTAATTAATACACATCAACTTCCATTTCTCGTTGCCTTTTTACCAATTAAATTACTCTGTTCGAAATGGAGTATCTTGTTTAATGATCCCGCGATGCCCATTTCGTTTTTTACTCATCTTCTGGCCTTTACTTACTATACCTTGAGAGAAATAGTTCCCAGCCACTCATACTTAATTTGCTCATTAGGGCTTAGTAGCAGAAACTTTTATGGGGTTTCCGGAATTTTGACTAAGTTTACCTCCCAGACGTTTGTTGAATAAGGATTTCCCAAGTTCCTTTTTTAGGAGATCAAAAATGAAATGTGCGCGGGCCTGCACTTACTTTAAATAAAAATCCTAAAGTAAATTATAACTAAAGAGATATTTAATATAGTAAGGTTTATATCATAATCTTATGCTTAAATCACTATACTAGTTTAATAATATATAAATATTCCTAGACCTAGTAAGCTTCCTGACTGGGCAAATAAAAAACCTGTCCCTAAATAAATGAAATGAAAAGTAACCTCTATACCGAATCACTCCCCCTTTTCCCCAAACCCTACGTATTGTGTTTCCCATCATACTGGGCTCCCAGCTTGGGCCTTAAGATTGTTGTTTTCTATTCTTGTCGAGATGTTTTATTGATATGTGATGTTCATGTGGCCCTCCCTACATAGTTGGGGTATTTGCTTAATCGATTCTTCGAGCCCTAATTTAACTCTACTTCGTTTCGCTTTAGGTTAGGTCCTTCATCATACGAACGTGATCATTCTCGCAATCTGGTAGTCGGGAGTCTACAATAAGAAACACAGTAATACCGTCCAAAGAAGTTGTGATATACTCGGGCATTAAATTTCTAATATTATGTATCCTCCAACTTGTTATATTGGCCAAGGAACGCAGTGGTTATTCCTAGTTACTAGTTTTACGACCCCATGCGCTTATCTTTGCTCTTTAAGATTTTTACTATATAGTTTGGAAAATTTTAGCTTAGTGCCAGCTTGAATTTGGCGGTAGAAGTCTTGCCAAGATTTCTTTCAGTATATAGTGTACTGTTGCTGATAGTGCTTTTAAAATATCTGCGAAACATAGTATTGTATTTAACCTTATCAGACTGAAATTTGTCTAGTTTGAGAATTATAGCATCTTTTAGATCTTTGCATTGAGAATAAATTTTGGGTATGGTCCTACTTTTTTTAAGAAACATTTAGCTTATCAAATTTCTTTGTGACCCATTTGTCTATCGGGCCTAGAGTCCTGTCATTATTTTTATATATTTTCTGCTCAAAAACCATTTCTTCTTCTAGAGTAAGTCTCATGATTAGCTTCTTTTGAC
>JACYFI010001688.1:0-16266 GCA_020975735.1 Ophiocordyceps xuefengensis | reverse complement strand
TAATAAATTTAATATTATAAAACTAATAGCTCTAAATGTAATAACTTTGGCTATGTTATTGAATTTCCTTGTCCTAGTCTACTAAATAGATAATTTTATATAATATTTACTCCAGATAGTTAAAAGAGAATTATGTTCGTAAAATGGATCTTTACCCTTTTGGTATTGCAAACATAGTATGAAGGTTGCAATTCCTCCATAATCTTGTAACCTGTATAAGAGAAGTTTAATACTAGAATCTTAAGTGAATTCTACTATATATAGATATATAGAATCACATTTATAAAATTAGTATATTTCTATAAATAGAGCTCCTTTGCGCCTGATTTTTATACTTGGTTTTGAGGCAATTAAATGTTCAAGTGGGTGTATAGGCATTCGATTTTTTATCTTTAGGTGAGATGCTAAAAATACGAATGGTCTTACGAAAAAGTAAAAATTTGTGTTAGAGTGTCAAACATACATTCCTTTCTCAAAGTTAGTTGACTATTTTGTTTATTAGTTAACGTGACAATATAACCTCTTTAAATGTTACTCCTCAAATATTTTTGTAATTTTTAATATAAACAAGAAGACAGATGAACAAAAAAAAGAAGACCATTATCGGCTGAAATTTAAGGTTGTGAAAATCGATGGTTATGGAAGATTGATTTAATTCCACTAAGCTAAGATATAGGAACTTTTAATACTTAATATTTCTTTTTGTGTCAGGAATTCATAGGGACCAGCTGTTTCAGTTCTAATAGGGAATTGAAACTAAAGGGACCAGGGGCTTACAAATCATTTTCCTAAAAAACAGTTGTATAATAGTATTTAACCGTCACGCCATTTTGATGATTTCTTTTAGGTTAATGCCAGTGCTTAAAATAAGAAGGGTGGGATTTGGTAATGTCCTTTTGCCTAGTAATGGTAGGGGTCCGAATGGCAACATAAACAAGGGCTTTGGCAATAAAAAGTCAAAATATCTTAGTGAAAAGGTTCTCCTTATAGGAGCCTTTAATTTTACTATAAAGAAAACAAGACAGCGAAAAAGAAAGCCAGCAGAAAGCCTTAGTATCCTAACTTCCTGAACACAAGGGTTAATGGATAAGGATCAAACCAATAGTAATAAAAAAAACTCTGTGGCTTCCCTACTTCCCGTTCGGGAAAGCTCTACTTAACAATAAAAAAATTTCCTTTGATTCTTGCAGGATGATTTGAAGCAAATGGTAACTATAAGATGATTATAACGTTAAAATTTTGAATAGTTTAATTAATCCTAACTTAACTAGATATTGTAGCCTCATCATATAAACCATTACTTTAAAAATTTTTGTTTTATGCTTTATTTTTTCTATGCACTTCAAGGCTTAAACTAGAAAATATGCAAAGCCTCTATTGAAATAATAAGATAGTCTGAATTAACGAGACCCTTATGAAGCAGAATTAATAAGTTCGTATTTGGGAATGGTAAACAATATAAAAAAACCATCAAAAAATTTTGAGTTTATCCATTGATACATGATGAAGAAGAGTGTTATAGAAACAAAGATAAATATCCTACCATTGAAACAAAAATCTTTAGTAAAAACGCTAGATTAACCAAAAAATTATAACTGAAAAGGAATTTTTATTTCCGACCCAAACTGATACTAAAACCTATGCAATAGATTTAGAATAGAATACCTGAAAGTGTAGATGCTTTAACGTATAATATAACGTTAAGGAGGTTTAAAAATATATATGTGGAATTTTTATTGGTTGAGAAATTAGAAATAGAAACAACAAAAATCTAAAGTACAAAGGAGTTTTTATCATTAGTATTCTGAGATAAACTACATCCTCTATGTTAAATTGATAAATATTTAGGATAGTATCCTTAGATATGAATTAATAAATATTTGAGATTATATTGGGATGAAAAGAATATTGTAAAAAAAATTTAGTAGCTTGCGCTGCTATGGCAGCAAAAAAGATAACGAACTAAATAGTTCGCTAAAAATAGAATCATCAGTAAAAGAACTTGTTTCAATTGAGCCGTTATCAGTTAATTATCGCTTTTGGATATCAAGGCTTGCCTTTATTTAGGATTTTTAAAGATGCCCCGTTAAAAGTGTAAAGCTTTTAATTATCATTCGCTATTATAGGCATGGAATCTTCGTGCTTGGGGCAAGCCGATGCTATAAAAAAAAAATAGCCGTAGTGAAATATTATATAGACCTTTTATTAATTTTCTTAAAGATTCCTTAAGAAAAATGAGTTTAAGTAGTGACAACTATATAGTTATGAGAAACAGATCATGCAGGAAACCAAGTAATTATTGTATTACAATTTCGGGATTCCCCAGAACTACCGCGAAGCCCCTTTAAGGGGTGAAACATAGCGCCGTTTTAAGGAGGTAACTACCTGTTTTTAATTCGCAAGATTCCCTTAGTTTAAAAACATAAGTTTTATGATTATTACCTCAGTTTAGCGCCCCTATAATTTTCACCCCGCCTGATAGAAGTGGAGCAGGGACAGTTGAAACTCTAATCCCTCGTGTCAGATTACAGAAGTATAAGCGGGACCAAGTGTACGACTTGGCTCATATGTCTTTACATCTCTCAAGGTCGATAGCTAGTTGTTAATTAGCGAAGTCAATAAACTTCATAACTGACTAATTAGCTAATATGAGAACACCGGGTATAAGACTACATAATATTAGCTTTATTTGGAGAGCTTAGTTTAATTACCACTATTTTAGTTGTTATTCATCCCGTTTAGCCTGTAAAATCTGCCAGCCTAATTTTGTACCATTCTTGGGAAGATGATAATATGAACTTTATTATATTTTGTATACGCAGGATGTTTCAATAAAATTTGAAATTTATTAAAATCTTCAGAGACTCTACGCTCTAAAAATTCAATATGTTATAAGTCTTATTTATAAATAGAAGAGTAGATATATTTTTCTATCTTCGTTTTCTTAAATGGTAGTAATAAATTTGATTATAAATTGCTTCATCCTTAACAGGTTTAAATTGATGGAAGATTGGTACGCATAATAGACCTAAAACATCCGAGAAGATCAACTAACACCTCATTATTTACCCTCAATACAATAGTTTGATTTAAGAGAACTATCCTTGTGCTTTAATGATTACAATCAAATAGGTGCCTAGGATCTATTTCCAGAAAAGAAGGAATCATATGCTTATGTATTATCGATAACCAATCTGAAGGTGTAATTCTGGTAACTCAGGTTAATCAATGGGTTTACTTAAGGAACTCCTAAAATTTTATGGCTTTAACTATAGTTTAATTGATTGATTTAACAACTTCTAAAATCTTTTATTTAAATTATAGACAAAAACAAGTACAAGATATACAGGAATCTAATTACTAAAGTTGATTAGGAGGGGCTTTGAGATGCGGACAGGCATTTTTTCAGTAAGAAGCTACTTTGGGCTAGTAAACTCCTAAAATAGAATGTAAATTTTGTGAATGTTTCAAAGACAAAACGATCATAATAATGAGATAATATCTGGAATTTATTTGAGTTTATCGGCGGATTTTTTATTTATCCAACCGATAAAAAATAATTATAGAATGATAAACCCAAAACCCTGAATTCACGAGTAGATACTACTAATTTGAATAGTCACTTAATATCATATTTGAATATAATTGAAAAATACCCTTTATTTTCCTAGGTAATATTTAAATTATAAAGATTGAAGAATAAGTGTTGTTCTATTTTTGAACCTTGAAAAGCCATACCCGCAACATTGAATCTATTAAAACCTATAGTATGTAATAAAATCTCAGGATACTAAATAATAGAACAGGGAATTAATTGGGATCATTAAAGATTTTTATAACTTAGATAAATAAAAATATAGTCCTAACAATATGTAATTATTGAGTATCTACTTTTAAACTTCGTACTTTGTTTAAAAAGGTTTATAACCAGAGACCTGAGTCTATAGATTCAACATTGGTGTTTTGGTATTACAATGAATAACAGATGAAACTACAATACGTTCCTTTTTGAAGTAGCTGGTGGTGGGTGATCCCTATATTATTCCAACATCTTCTTTTCTAAGATATTTTTAATCGTAAAAAATCCAAATAAAAGTCTCTGTCATTCTTTTTTGTTTGGGTCTCAGCACCAACCCCATCCTTACAATATTATAAAAAAAAAATTAGCTTGAGATTATGTGAACCTATGAAAATGCATGTAGCATTGGTCTAGGCTTAGCAGTAGGGCTATAAGCCTCAAAATCTATAGTTTCCAATGATAATATTTTTGTAAAATTTATTATTTTTTTTATTTAACTGTATCTGTTATAGGGTACTATTTCTATATTGCTTATTTTGTTTGTTTAAGGGCTTATAGTTTCGAACAGAAAGCGCTTAAAAGGATGCAGGGTAAATTTTTTGGTGGGTGCGGAGCTGCCTTGCAAGAAAAAAATTATTACCTAAAGCTATACTACAAAAATATTCTTATTTTTTTTATTATTGGGTTTATCCTTTTTTGATATTTTTTATATTGTAATACATCACTAACTGTCTATTGCCAGATGTGAAACTCTAAAAATTTAGGAGAGGCTTTAGTTTAATAAATGGTGGAATATTCTACAATCTAAATATTAATTTGCCTTGACATCTGTTTTCAAGTACTAAAATAATATAGTGTTATTAGTCTGGGGAACCCTTCAGGGTAGTTATAAAAGGCACAACTAAAAGTTCGTTAAAAATACTTCGGTTACTCCCTTAGCTAATGTTTAGGTCTAATGGGCAGAGGGGCTTTAGCGGGAGGATTCCAGTTATCCAAAGCGTAAATACTATCAATAGTATTTAGACGAAAAAAGAGATAAATTCCATATCATTCGAATAAGGGTCTGAATAATACCAATACCTAAGATGGGAAATATGGACCTAGTAGTGGCCTTTTCAAATGCAACCTTTCAGGCAGTATAGATACAGTGATGAGGTTTATTAAGAACTAATATGAATTAACATTTTGATAATTATATTATAATTGAGCTATACATTAAGTATGATGTTAGCAATTATGATTTCTGAAAAATGGTTGAAAATTAACCATATTATAAAAATTATATTTGGTGAATTGGTGTATCCATTCTTATATACTTAAAGCTTAATACGTATACTAGTAAATCAATAAATTTTTATTGTATTAAGTTTAATTTTTTTTTAATCTGCAGTATTATCAGGTTCTATATATTAGGGAAGTTTTTTACTAAGAATAATATTGTATGTTAGCGGAAATTGTATTACAAATCTCTAATCTAAATAATTCTTGAATTATAACTAATAGGCAGAGCTGGCCATGTTCACATCGCGTTCACTGCAGCTAAAAATGTTAAAACAAAAAATTACATTACATAAAGTTAGGGAAAGGGGTCTCTGTTATATAAATTAGATTAACGATTTAAAATAGGGGACAAAAAAGCTCAAGGGTTTAGGTGCAAGACCTATAAAATTTATGGAGGGTCAGGAATTAAAAATTATATAAGACCTTAATAAAAAATATGAGGGGCCCTGCGCTTTTTTTGTGTCGGGTACGGAGCGGCCTTTACATAGAAAAATTTGTAGCCTAAAGCTCAATAACCTTAAGATTTTAGTTAAAATAATTACTACTTACTTCTGTAACTCTAAAAGAAAAAGTTAGTACAATGTTAGCAACACTGGTGTAGAACGGTCGATCAATTTATTCGTTTAAAGACCGTACCGGTTAAATTTAAGTGAAGGTCGCTACAGGACGCTTTTCAGCGTGGGTGGCCTGAAATGCTGCTCAAATTGTACAATCGAATACTTCTATTTATTTATGCAATTGAGCTTGCTTGAATTTAGGCGATCATTACCACAACATTTGATAAAGACAAAAGTTAAAATTAGAAGATTGGATTTCTTCGGTCTCCCGAGGATTTAATATTTTTAATTATACCAGGCTTTCGGTTATAATTAGGTACAACAATATCAGGCTAGCTCTAGTAAACCTAGTATTTGGGTTACATAGGTTAGATTGGTTTACGCCTATGATGTCTAATGGTGTAATTAGGATTTATCGTTTGAAGTCACCGTACATGAATCTTAGACTGGACCGTGGAAAAATACAGGTGTCACGCTAAAACTTGCCTAAGTGCTGGGAAACTTCCCTTTATAAAAGTCCACTCGCGTTTGTACGTTAAGGAACAAAGCTATTTATTTTCAGGAAAAGAGCCAAGTAACTTTTGCTATTCGTAAAATAGTTAGGGGAACTAACTAAAATACCAGTGACTAAATAACTAATTTACCTTGAAAATCTTCTGATCTTTAGATCTAACATATGTAGCAAACTTACAGATAAGGGAATTGGGTTATTCCCTAGCAGGATATCAGAAGGGTAAGGGTTCATTTTGATGTAAATAATGTCAGATGTTTTTTCAACAATTTGAAATCATTAGGCACAGTAAATTTAGCACAAATAGGTTATTGGTCGTATAGAATAAAATTGCAGATAAAGAAGGAGTAAATATATTTGGATGGAATAAACAAGGTTTGTTTATATATTATCTTTAATAGATGGGTTAATTTTGTAATGAAATCTAAGTATAATCATATGATCGTGTCTTAATTTTACCAGTAATTATTTGAATAACTGTAAATTTTTACCACCTTTAAAGAGATTTTTTCGAGTAATTTTTGATTAGCTGGGTTTAGTTCAAGCTCTTGGTTTGGTTTTCTACTATAATGTTGGTTAAAAGCCCCGAGATAAAACTTAAAAGGGGATAGCCTCAGACCTGAGTATTCTATAAAACAAAAGGGATAATTTACCTATAGACTTATACAATTATCATTTAAAAACGGGTGATATTACTCAAGTAGCTAGGGTTACATGGTTTGAATAAAAGCTCCGATTACCAATAGCGCTTTTTAATAAGTTCTTCGATAGTATTCATGTTTTTGGTTGCAAAAAATATGTAAATTTCATTAAAAAGGTTAGAAAAAGGTATATAGAACTGCATTAGAGAAGGTAACACTTACAAGAAAGTAATAAAATAAAATTATAAGTATGGCAAACTAAAGATCTCAGAGTACAAGTACGCAAGAAAGTTAATACAGTTTATAGAAAAAAAAATAAGGGAACTTTTCTTGATGCTCCAGCTGCGCTGTTCTCTGATTTATTTTCTGCTTTATTTAGCGGCAGTAAACATACCACACGGCGACACAAAAAATAAAGAAGCTAGCCTAGCGTGTAACTCCGACTCCGATTTCTTTCGGCACAGCAAATAAAAGTTGCGCATGCTCCGCTTCTGTTTTTCATTTTCCCATAATCCAGAGGGGTGCAAATCCTTACTTCGACAGAGACCGGGGCACATAAGCCCGTTTATGTTAGTAGACGGGATTTCCTTTATTTTTTTTTTATAGGTCAGAGCTATCGTTTTAGCTGGCTAAAAAAAAAAAATATACAAGGGCATGGCAACCAATATGACTCAAAACCATAATAAAAAACCAACGGAGAAAAATATAGTACAAAACATTAATATTAGCTTCCTTAAACTTATAGGGGTATTTAACGATCCCTTGCTTTTCCACCCTGCTTTTATCCTGAGGTAGCATATCATTCATTTTTAGGGTCTAGGTTTCAGGAGTCGCTGCCTAAAGGTTAGACAGTACATGTTTCAACCCTGTTAGGGGTACAGCAAGTATAAGGGGGATTAGGATTTTAACAATCAGTGAATAAGAAGCTATTATGACATTAGAAGGCACAAGGTTCTCTCAAAAATTATAATAGAAAAATTAGGTTATGGGTCGTTGTGTTTCTGATAAAGCTACCCCTGATGTTAGCGTAGCTATCTCATCTTATTAACTTATGATACTGTCCTTTGGGACTGAGAAGCTTATTTTACATCTGCAACATTAATTATTGCATTCTCTACATGATATAAAATTGTTTTCCTTGGTTTATCTACGTGGTAACGTGGGACTATTAAAATGGACACCTTCAATGTATTTTCATCAGGTTTCCGTCTTTGATCGTTTTACAAATCAGGAGGTTAATAATCCACTTTAGCTCTCCCTTTTAAAGATTACTATGATGCTGGAAAATTCTAACAATTGCATTACTATCTTATCTTAACGATAAAAGTGACAATTATGGTAATTTCTGACATCAGGAAGGATAAGACCAACAGATGAATTTCTTATTAGAATCCTTAGGACTCCAACGCTAATCCATTAAAAAGTAATAATAATTTAACCTAGTAAATGAAGATTAAGTCCTGCAAAATATAAAATAAATATTAGAATTAAACCAGTTCCGAAAATTAAAGGTTAACAAGTCTAACTCTGACGACAAACAGAGGCTTGCGCCTAATCAGTTTAAACCTATGAAATATTTAATAATTTTTTGGAAAAAAGATTAGAGCTTTCTAAATTAAAACAAAGAAAAGATAATCAGGTGTATAATTGTTAATTAATAATATAAAATAAAACTACGTATTGTACATGGAACCTCTATTTACATTTAGCTAATGAAGAAAACTATCTTAAATATTCTTTTTAAATAGGTAGACAAAAACCCTAATATGCCTATAAGAAAGCTTTCTTAAAATACGGATAAAAAGAGTAAATTTCTACTTTGAATATTTACAATTATGTTAGATACTTAAATACTTAACTAATTAGAGAAACCTTCCTATATAGCAAAATGTAGTTCCTTACTATATATGTACTGAACACAAGAGTATTCCTCGACGGGGGGTTTTTGTCATATAGAAGAACTAAAAAACGTTATCTCTTTTAGCTAAAAATAAAGTACACTCTTACAACTAAAGGGTCTACTAGTAGACGTTTCACGGATAGCATAATCTTTTATGCTTTCGCATAAAACCATTCTTAGAGAATAGAGGAAGAATGATAGAAGCTTATTCTGCAATCCATATATGTACTAATAATTCTAATTTAGAGAGTTTTAGTAATATTTCTCCATCTTTACTAACTTTAATCCAATTTAGATAAATCCTAATCACGCTACATAGGTAGGATGTTCATGAAAGAAAATAAATTATTTAGCAGGTATTCGGTGATTTGAGCTAATCCCGAATAAATTGAAGATTCCTATCTTATTTAAAAGGACTTGAAATCTAATAAGTATGTAAAAATTTGTAGATAACATAAAAAAAAAATTAGCCTTTAAAAAAGAGCCGATATCGTTTACGGATGCGGCATATAAACCATTTACAAGTAAAGTACGATGGAGTAAACAAGGCAGCAGCAAAACTTAACTTAAATAACATACTAATTAAAAAAGTGGCATTAACATAAAGAAATTATCACGAAAAATATTTATTATTATGAAAAGATTAAATTTAAACTTTATATTTATTCAGTAAGGGAGTTGTGTTAGCTTAATGCTTCCTAATATAGCATTCCCACATAACAGTTTGATTTTTTAGGATTAATGTGTATACCAAATTCTGTTTGAGTCCAAGGGGCACAGATAAGCCAATTCTAGTTCTAGTGTTAATAAATTGCATATAATGATTTATGTTGTTAAACAATAACCCTTAATAAAATATATAAAAATGTTTGGAAGTAGGGCTAATGGACGGGTGACGGGTAGTATTCCAAGTTAACCATTTAGCGAAAACAGTGCGTTACAAATCAGAGACCTAGTTCATAGATTATCTAACCTAAATCTAGATTATAATATGCCGGTTCGCAGATCATGCTAAAGTGTATGTGGAAAGTGTCTAAGATACTGGAAAAGAGGATGAATGTTTGTGAGTTGTAAATAAAAACGAGAAGAATATTGAAATAATCCAATATTTGATATTTACTCTTTAACTCAAAAAAATCGTCAAAACTTTGCATTATTTTAAAAAACAAGTTGTTAACTAAAAACTTCCAGTAAAAAATACTTATCCACAAGTAGATACTTAAATCTTAAGGCCAATGTTGGCTATTATAAATGGCTTAATTTTAGTGACACCCTCTTACTTAAAGCACTTGGGATTTCTAGAGTTTTTATAGAAGTATAGGTCGTTTTTCTATTCGTTAGATCGGAAGCAAAATTCTTTTCAATAGCAAATTTACGACGTTTTATTAATAATTATATTAAACCAGTATTTTCGAAGGATCAAATAAGTTCGTACCCTGATTGATTAACTTTCTTATTTTTAGAAATAACAAGAAAGAGGCATAAGGCTAAAAATAGTGGCCACATTGTACCTAACTATCCTTTGTTAGGAGAAAAGTTCGAGGTCGTTTAAGGATAAAATTCAGAAAAATTCTTTAATAGAGTGTCGCTAGGTGGCTCATGTACCGTGTAAATATGTCCAAACGGTTTCGGTAAAATTTATTATATTCAAATTTTGCTAACGTGAAGCCTTATATGTTTTCTTAAGCGGGAAAAGATAAGGGTATGATAAAATGTACCCCTACCCCATTTAAGGTTAATACCGTAGGAAACACAAAGTAACTAATTCACATTATTATCCAGTAGGAACCGTTAGAGACTAAACGGACAATCGAAAGGTTAATAAGTTTAAATCATTAGATAAAAGTTATAGTCCATCCACTGCGTGACAGTGTGTCATGGAAATATTTGGCAAACTTAACTGAACTGTAACTACGTAGTTGCGTCAAAGATGGGCCTGAGTATTTTCCATGTATTGGCTTGGGCAATTGAGCTAATATGCTGGGAAACCTATTTACGTTTAATATTTACTATTTTATATATAAAATTATCTACGTTTTTACTAAGATCTAAGTGGAAGCTTTTTATCTTCTATTTAATAGTGAAAATATAATTATACTATAAATAAATACATAAAAAGCTTAAAATATTATATAATACAATCAGCCAGTAAACTTATACAAGGATTCTCAAGAAGCTATACCTGTCAATCAATTTTAATTCGCCTTTTCTTTAAATATTTTTCTTGCATTTTTTATTATTATTTATAATAAAATTACATAACTGACCAGCGAAGCGGGACCATACCGACAAAAAAAATAAGCCGCGCTGAGACCACCCGCACAAAAGGTATTTTAATACTAATACATAAGGATAGACAACTCATATAATTTCTTTCCTATTTAGCGGGAATAATAGATGGAAAAGGAAATTTTTGATTTAAGGAAATCTTCCTTCTAAAAAATTTAGTATAAAGTCATTCATGAATAAGATTGCATAACTAGAGATATAAGAATTTTAACTACGTGATTCAAACACCTTACCATATGGTAAAAATAAATCAAACATAAAAATAAACCCTTATTCTAACATATATAGAGTATCTAACGAAAATAATATTAGATTTTTTAGTTAATAAATAAAATGGTATATAATGTAGAATTAGTTGTGGATAGGTTTTAGGAATAACCGCTTGTAGTATTATAAACATAGATTTTCCTATTAACCCTGATTTATGTAAGTAAATGAATTCTTATTTTCTCAGAGGATAATTGATGCAAAGGTTCCATGTTTTTTAATTTTATTTCTATATAGAATTGAATGTAATCTACAAGGTTCAGCAGAATTTAATTTTACTTAAAATTTATCGCTTTAAGATTAACTACCCTATTGTAAACCATTATACAAAATAGTAAAATTCCAAATAGATATACTTTTAAATTTCAATCAGTTAAAGCCACTTGAATGTTTTATGAGTATTTTTAATGGGTAAAAATAGATTATACTCTGAATTATAAAGGGTGTTATAGAGTTGGTTTAATAAAAATTCTTAGTCGTATCCGTATTATAAAATTCCAATTTTGATGCTATTGAATACTAAGAAAAATGTTATTAGGATTTTGTTGTTCAAAATGTAAATTAATACAGAAAGTCCTTATGAACTAGAGTTTCTTCATTCAATAATTAGCGTGTTTCCAACTGGCGAGCTCTTAAAAAATGATAGGATAAGTCAATAAAAGGGGGCATTTGCCCATTATATTAATGATAAGTCAGCAGTATATTTTATTATCAGAAGCTGGTTGGCTATTTTTTTTTAAAATTATAGCTAAAGCTCATGTTTTATTTGTTGCTTTAGTAAACTGGCCACTTAATTAAACAGGATTTACAACCGATACTAAGTATAAATTATTGCTGTTATTTAAAATTTTTTTCTGTAAGCCGCAGCCTTGCTTGGACCTCTGGACACCTAGCTATTAGGAAAAATCATGTACAAAAAATATTTTTACGGGCTCTGACTTTCGACTCCGTAAACAAAGGAATTTTTTTAAGATTTATAATTCATATTGTGCTGGCGCGATTTTTCCAATATCCTCGCCGAAGGCCCTAGTGAAGCACCCTCGAGCCTACGCAGGGAATCGAGAAATTAGAAAATTAAAAATAATCCTTTATGTTTGTATATATTAGGTAGTAATTTTTATACTTTATAGGTAAGGATAGCGGTATAGCGCTATTTATTTATTATCTTACATCAAAATTTGTTTGACCTATCCCTATTAAAAATCCTATGATTGATTTATTATAACTCAATGATTTTATAAAAATAAGGTATTAAGAAAAACACTTTAATTATATTAATCCTTCAAATCATTTATTTATTGGCTATGGTATTTTATATTTAACTATATGGTAAATCTTTTTTTTACCTAATGAAGTATTAAAATTCATTTAATTGAGATATGAATTGAGACATAGAAGGTTTAAAAATATGAATTAATATTAAGAAGGTTTTTCAAATATTAAACCCCCTAAAAGAAAACCTAAAAATACTAAGGAATACCTATTTTTGACCAAGATCTTTAGAGATAAAAAAAAAAGCTTCAGAAGAATGAATCAAAAATCTACTAAAAACCTTACACCTTTGGAAAAAATTCAATACGAATCGATTTAAAAAATAATTGAATTTTTGGAGCTACGGCACCAAATCATATTAGCCTTTAGTGGAAATGAAAACACATTAATTATAGAAAAGAGACAAGATTTATCATTTAAAAGATCAATTAAGATAAAGTAAGAGTTGAAATAACAAGCTACACGAATCAGGGAAAAAAAATTTTTAAACAAAGCTAAAATAATATAAAAAATATTGGCGTAAAGAAAAATTTTTCCCTGATTGAAATCTAAATATCTTTTGAAAAGAATAATATAGTCGTATAAAAAAGTTTTAATTTTTTATTCTTAATTCAATAGAAGATAACTTTAACAAAAAACAAAGCTTAAGCTCTAAAAAATAGTAAGTATCCACCTATTCCTGAGAAAATGATAGGTGGAAACGCGTGATGATAGAAAAAATAAGGGGGCTCTTTTCGGTGCTATGCAAGCAAAAAAATATATTTTATTTTTTATAAGAGCTACCCTATGAAGGTACCTCTAAATCTTTAAAGATGTAGGTTAAAATCTATTAGAAGCGGTTCAAGGTGTAAGCGCGTGGCGGCCTAAATCTGTGAGTCCAAAAGGGTCGATACTTATTCAAGACAAATTAGTCTTGATCGGTGGGTACTCCTAGTTCCGCAGGCTAGCTTGTTTAAGTTTCGAACGAGAGAATAGAAAGATAGTTGAAAGGGTTACCGGACCCTTGTAAAGGTTTACCTTGAAAGGTTCCTATTATCCTGGGTTTAAAAGAATAAGTGTTGGCTAATTTTATTGCTTCAGATGATACTTACATATTTTTTCTCCTTACAGTCATACAAGATACCCTTAAGATTTTCGATGATTCTCCATAGAGATGGTTGATGTATGCTATTGTGCTAGAGGCTGTCTATCTAAATTATTATTGTTATGTAAACTACATAGTTATTATAATCAAAGTTTAATAAGATAGACTTTAATTCCTGCTGTTGGTAAGGTGAACATACATACATGCCTAGTAATAAAAATAGTATATAAATATCTTAGAGAAACAATTAATATAAAACTCCTGTGGATAATATAAATTTAAAATTCAAAACGTAGAAATAAGAAAGCAAAAAAAGTATTAAAAACCAAGAATCAGTTTTACGGTGTTGGATATGCCCTCTACATTTAAACTAATACCCCAGGGAGAGCGGTATACAGAAAATTTGTAGACGAAAGTTAAGGAGGCCCCTTGCAGCCAATCGCCTCTTAGCACCTTTTAAGGGGGTGCTTTTAATGTTTGACCTACAGCATGGATAGCGCAAGCTTCAAAAAGATTAAACTTTTTGATACATATATAATTATTAACGGTACATTAAAATATCTTTGCATTTCACTACCTAGTTTTAAGTGTGGGAGCCGTATTTGCAATGTTTGAGGTGATATTCCTGAATTCCTAAAATTGTTAGGTCTCAAATATGATCTTATCTTAGCTAAGTAACAAACGTTTGACTTTTATTTATTAGGTGTTAAAATCTTACTTTTTCCCTAACATTGTTAGGTCCACACGAGCCTTTTCTATGTGATAGAAAATTACAACCTTATTTGTACCAAACCTATTTTAAATTAGGGCAGTATAAATAGACCAATAGCCAAAGGATAACCTACATAAATATGAGGCACAATCTCATTATTTTTTTAATGTAGGGACCTCCAGAGCATTTACGTGTTGTAATTAAAAGTTAAAGATAAATAGGTCCTATTAAACATATGTATGTAATCATCTTGTTCTTTATTACCCTTATTATCATTTAAGGTTATAAATATAATAATTGACGTTTGTGAATCTCTAAAGAGTGGATAGCTTGCGGCCACGATAAATTTCTAAACAAAATACCTGGGTCTCGCCCCATTTGACCACAACAACTAAAATACTGATTGACTCCGGACAAAATCCAAAATAATGAATGACGATTGTTTTTGAGCTTTATATTTTTTCTATACTCTTGTAAGGCATGCGTAGTAAAAATATGCCACAAATAAATACCGTAATAATAATAATTTAATTACCTGTTCAAAACTATTAACCCCGAATTGTTTTTTGTGCAGTACAAATGGGGACTTAGTTAATTGAAAACCTCTCTATTTACAATCTTGTATAGAGAAACTTTTGAGCGAAGCTCGTTAATAAAAATAGGGTGGATTTATCTTATAATAATAGACGTTCAACGGTAATACGATAGGTAAAACGTTGTTGAATTTAGCTAATAGCACTTAAACTTTCCCTTTGTTTAACCGATAAATGTTTAAATATCTAAATTCTCTATTTTAAGAGGGTAGGAGGCGCAAGCTCATCATTTTGCTTTGTAGACCTGCAAAGCCATCATTATTTTTAGGTATGGTAAATCAGAGACACATTTAAAGTAAAGGAATAATTATCTTAAATAACTAACCCAATTATTAATTTATATAAACCTGTTATAAATTAAACCCAGGAGCAGATCTAGTATGGGACTTTAAAGACTTTCAAAAGAATGCTAAAAAGATTATTACCTGAAATTCCGTAAAAGTATAAACCTTTTTCTGAAAATACTAAAATAAAGCTTCGTACTTTATTTTCTGTTTTTATGCTATGAAATAAGCTGGCGGTTAGCAGAATAAAACAATTTTTTTCGAAAAGTCCTGCTAATTTGGAGAAAAATTAACTCTAAAGAAACTAAGGCCATTTAAATCCATGTTTAGTAAGCAAAAATCGTAAAATTTATATGCACCAATAGAATAAAGATAGAAAAGGGTTTGAATAATTCGCTATGTACAGTAAAACTAAGTCTGAATAAAGTCAATAGCAAATAAAAAAAAAAAGGGGTTATGTTTACATGTGTAGGCAAGTGTTATTAAGAAGTGCTAAGGAGGTGTAGTATTTCTACTTAAAAAGATTTACATTTTTCAGCACGCTATCACATTAAAAAATATATAGATAGAGATAAACTTGATTAAAGATAAAAAATTTTATTCTTAAATTGTAAAAAAAGAAAGGGTTAACCCTAGCTTTCATATCTCGTGCAGTGAACCTGCACAAGTCGGTTCTTTAGAAATAAAGATTAAAGAGAATGCTATCAAGGTTTGCCTAGAGATAGGAGACTATCTTTGATGCATTTTTCAGGATGAAATTTTAATTAGTTAAGTGTAGGATCTAATTGTAAGTGTAAGTGGCGCTTTGTTATTCTTTACAACATTGTTTTACAAACAATTTAGTAGAAGGTAAAAGTAGCTAATAGAAATCCTTGTTTAAACACCAGGGTTTGATACCAGATATACTACAAAGTAACTTAAACAGATTCTACGTAGATTAGAATAGATATTTAACAAGCCACCTAAAAACCCGCGCCATTTTGTAAGTTACCTTTACAATAGTAAAATATATTAGACTAGCTTGTATTTCGTCCTAGTTCTATGAACAAAAAAACCATGGTTAGCAAGCTTTTTTC
>JACYFI010001720.1:0-13348 GCA_020975735.1 Ophiocordyceps xuefengensis | reverse complement strand
TTGTAGAAGTGTGAGGTGGTCATGTCCACCTGTGAAAATTCCTACGTTTTTTCAGGTAAAAATCTATTTATTAAATTTTTGCCTAACGGGTGAACCCACTTATTGTTTTTTCTTAATGCGGTTAAAAGATAAGGGCGTTATGAAAAAATGTACCCTCCCCATTAGGTAAACCGTGAAAACAAAGATTAACTAAATTTCACAATTATTATCGCAGTAGGGATCCGGTAGAGACTAAAACGTGACAATCGAAAGTTTTATTAAGTGTTAAAATCATTAGATAAGTGTAAGTCCGATCCACTCGTTGGAGCCAATGCTATACGTAAATATTTGAGCAACTATAACCTGCTGTTTTACAAACGTAGTTGCTAATCGGGTTTGAGAATTTTCATATCTTGCAATTGACTCATATCGCTGGAAACTATCACTTACAGTTAATTATTTTACCTTTTTATTATAAATTATCTACGTATTTACTAGATCTGAAGTGGAAGTCTTTTTAATCTCTATTAAATTAGTGAAAATAAGTAATTTATACTATATCTGATATACTAAAACTAGAATATTATATTATTACGTCCAGGCCGAAAAACTGATAAGGGATTTCTTCAGAGGCTATACGTCAAATAGCATTTAATCCGCCTTTTCTCTACATATATTTCTTGCCATTTTGTTATAATTAATATATATAAAATAAAATTACAACTGAACCAGCATAGCTGGACATACAAAAAGGAAAAAAATAAAGCCCGCGCTGAAACCACAGCGCACAAAAGGTATTTTAATACTAATAATAAGGGATAACTCACTTATACCTAATTCTATTCCTGATTAGACGGAATATAGTGGAAAAAAGGTAAATTTATTTAAGGAAGTCCGTTCTTCTAAAAAAATTGTAGGTAAAAAAGCTTATTCGAATGAAATTTCATTAATAAAGATATAAAGATTCTTACCCGTATTCAAAACAACTTCCAACCATGGGGTAAATAAAATAATCATAAACATAAAATTTTATCTCTACATTATAATAGTAATTACTAACTTGGAATATAATATGATTTATTTGTTCATAATTAATGGTTATATTAGTAATTTAAGTGTCATAGGATTGAAAAAGCTTGTGTATTATATAACAATAGATTTATTAAATACTGATTAATAATAATCTAAGTTAATGATTCCTTGTTTTTTTCAGGATTAATTGATGCAAAAGGTTCATAGTTTTAATTTAATTTGTTAAATAAATGTAATTAATCCTACAAATTAGACGAGTTAATAATTTACATCTAAAGTTATCCTTAAATGATTTAATTACCCTATTGTAAACCATATAAGACAAAATAGTAAAATCTGAAATATTAACCTTTAAATCATCAGTTTAAAGACAGTGACATTTGTATGAGTATTTTGGTAAAATAGATTATTACCTGATTATAGTTTTAATTAGGAGCTTAGTTAATAAAAAATTGTTATCTTATTCCGTGATGTAGAAAATCAAATTTGATACTATTGGATATATAAATTTTATTCAGATTTTTTGTTTAAAACATGAATTCAATACAGAACATCTTTATGAACCAGAGTTTGCCTTGATTCCAAAATTTTGGCTGGGTTTCACCCTTGCGAGCTCTTAAATGAAGAGATAGTCAAATAAAAAGGGGCATTTGCCCATATATTTAATGATAATCGAGTGGAATTTATATTCTATCGAAGCTGTGCTTTTTTGTTATTTAAATATTGCTAAAAAGCTCATGTTTTATCATTGCTTCGCTCTGCAAACTGCCCAACTTAATAAAATTAGATTTACAACATTTAAGTATAAAATTTTTGCTGCTTATAATTCTTTCTTGTAGGCCGGCAAGCCTTGCTGGACCTCTGGAACCCGCAAGGGAAAAATTAATGTACAAAAAATAATTTTTACGGGGCCTTTTCGACTTCACCTCGTAGTACAAAAGGGAATTTTTAAGATTTATAAATTATATGTGCTGGCGCGATTTTTCTATCTCGCCGAAGCACCCTTAGTAAGCACCCTTGCATGCTGAGCCAGGAAAATACAGTTAATAAAATAACAAAATAAATCTTTAAGCTTGCTTATATTTAGGGTTAGTATTTTTTATAACCTATAGTAAGTTATATGTAGTGATAGCTTATTATTTATATGAGATCTATATCAATTATGGTGACTATCGCTAATTCAATATCTGTTTAATTATTATTACTCAGATTTTAAAAAATAAAGGTATTCAAACGAAAAAATTCACTTGTAAATATATATTTCCCTTTTAAAATATGTTTATTATGGCTATGTTATTTATAATTTAACCTAAGTGGGTAATCTTTTTCCTTTACCCTAAATTGAATTATTTAATTCCATTTTAAGTTGAAGATATTGATATGAAGTATTAAAAGTTAAAATTGAATCTATATAAAGAAGGGGTTTTTTCAATAATGTAAACCCCCCTCAACAAACCCTAAAAAACTAAGATACCTAGTTTTGACACAAAGGCATCTTAAAGAAGACAAAAAAAAAAAAGCTTCAGAGAATGAACAAAAATTACTAAAATACAAACGTGACAAAATTCAACACAATGGATTTAAAATTATTGAATTGCGTTCTGAGCTACGCCCACCAAATTCTATTAGACCTGGTAGAAAATGAAAACACAAACTATATATATAAAAAAAAGCAAGATTTATCTTATCAAGGATGCGAATTAAATAAAAGTTAGAGGTTTGAAATATCAAGCTTTACACAGAAATTAGGAAAAAAAATTTAAACAAAAAGCATAATAAATATAAAAAAAGGCTAAATAAAAATTTTTTCCCTGTGGATTCTAAAAATATCTTTGAAAAGATTATAATAGAAGTAATGAAAAAGTTCTTTTTAATTTTAATCTTAAATCAATAAAAGAAATAACCTTAAAAAAAACAAGCCTTAAGGCTCTAAAAAAATAAGTAAGTTATTCCCCTTGTACCCTGAGAATATGGGATTAGGAAACGCGTGGATAGCAAAAAAATGAAGGGGGGGGGTTCACCTTTCGGTGTATGCGCAGAAAAATATATTTTTTTTTAAAAGACTACACCCCTATAAGTGTACCTCTAATAATTCATTAAAAGTCTTATGGGTAAAACACCTATTAGAAGCGGGTTCAGTGTAAACGGGCGGCCCTAGCTGGTGAGCAAAAGGTTCGAATACTTAATACAAACCAAATTAAGTCTTATGATGGTGGTATCTCCTAGCTTTTGCGCCAGGCTACTTAATTTTAAAAGTATTAGACGGAGAATGAATAGAAATAGTTGAAAAGGGTTTACGGACCCGTAATAGGGTAATGAAGGTCTATATCCTGGGTTAAAAGAATAAGGTTGCTAACATTTATTTCTTCAGATGAAACCTTACTTATTTTTCTCCTTTTAAAGGTCATAACTAAATACCTTAAGAATTCATATTCAAAATAGAGATGGTTTTGAGTATTATCTTTTTGTAGAAGTTAATCGAAATTACTCGATCGTAGTAAATAATAGTATGATAATCAGTTTAAAAATAACTTTAATTCTGGCTGTTGGTAGTTAACAACCATACAATTGCTATGAATTTAAAAGTAGAATAAATCTTAAGTAACAATTATATTATAAAACCTGGGAACAAATAAATTAAATCTCGATAATACGTAGGAAAATAGCAAAAAATAAAAGTAGTAAAACCAAAATACAATTTTACGGTGTGGTTACCCCTCTTACATTAGGAAAATCACGGAGGTGGGAGGTATACAGCATTTTGTAGAGGAAGATTTATAGAAGCCTCAGACCATATCCCTCTTAAGCACCTCTTTAGAGGGGGTGCTTATATGGTTGACCTAGCAGCATGGATAGCGGCAACTCAAAAAGATTTATTTTGATACCAATTTTAATTTAAACCGGTACTTAAATATACTTTGCACTTTCCCACTAGTTTATAGATATGGAAAGCCGTATTTGCAAGTTTGCCAGGGGTGATATTTCAGAAAGTCCTAGAAATGTTAGTCGAAAATTATGATCTTATCTTCTTAGCTAAGACACCAATTTTAGCTTTTATTTTAGGTGTTAATCTTTACATTTTCCCTCAACACATTTTTATGGTCTGCACATGAGGGGCTTTTTTTCATATGATATTGGAATTTTAACAACAACTTTATGCTAGAAAACCTAATTTAAATTAGGCAGTATAAATAGACAAATTAAATAGGAAACCTACAATAAATATGGGCACAATCTCAATTTTTTAAGTAGATCCTCAAGAACTATCGTGTTTGTAACTTAAAAGTTAAGAAATAGTCGTAATAACATAGTGATCTGTTTAATTAATTCTTGTGTACTTTATATTCACCCTACTTATCCAATTTAGCTTAATAAATATTAATAAATTATGACGTTTAGTGAGTGCTCATAAAGAGTGGATAGCTTGCGCGACGAAAAAAAAAATTCACTAAATACCTGGCTTGACACCTGCTTTCTTAACAAAACTAAAAAATACTATTGACTCCGCATGATCCAAATAATCGATGGACGATTGTTTATTGAGCTAATTTCTATTTGCTGTAAGGATAGCTAGAAAAAATATCGCAACAAAAAACAGTAAATAATAATATATTTAATTATCTGTTAAACCTTCAACACCGATTTAATCTTGTATTCAGTACAATTGGACTTAGTAAAATTTGACAAAACCCATCTCTATTACAATCTTTTATAGAGTAACTTATATGAGCGGAAAGCTGATATGAATAAAAAAGGGTGGCATTTTGATCTTTATTAAATAAATAGGGTTAACGGTAATACCGTAGGAAAAGGTATTGATTAGCAATAGCCATTAGTCTTTCCTTTATTTGTTTCGCCCGATATAGTTTATATATCTAATTCTATTTGAAGTATGGAGGTCTAGGCTCATTCATTTTTTTTGTAGACCAGTCAAAGCCTTCATTTAATTTTAAAATATGGTTCATGGGTAATAGGAGGTACCACATATAAAGCAAGGTATTATCTGTAAATAACAATAATCTATCTAATTTAATAAAAAACCTGTATAAATTTAAACCCTGCGCCAGGAACTAGTATCGGAATTAAAAGACTCAAAAAGAGTCTAAAACAAAACTTTATCTGAATTCCGTAAAGTCTAACTTTTTTCTTGAGTAATACTAAAGAAAGACTTAGTACTATTATTTTTGGATGTTTTATGGCGATGGAAATAACTGCGCGTAGCAAAAATAAAAAAAATTTTTCGACACAAAAAGGTCCTCAATTTAGAGAATATAAATTCTAAAAGAAACTAGGGCCCATTTTATCCCCCAGTGTTAATAAGGGAAATCCTAAGGATTATTGCAACATATCAATAAAGAATAGAAAAGGTTTGAATAATCCCTAGGTAACATAAAACTAATCTTGAATAAATCTTAGCTAAATAAGAAATCAGGGTTTTGGTTTACACATAGTGGATAGGCCAGTTTATTTAGAAACGTGTCTAAGGGAGGTGTAGGTATATTAGTTAAAAGATTTGCATTTTAGACGCTATATCTAATAAAAAATTATGATACATAATAAAATATATAAAGATAAGAATAATTTTATTCTAAGATTGTAAAAAGGAAAGGGTTATCCTGACCCTTTTTACAATAGTCCCTGGCAAGTGAAACATCACAGATCGTTATTTAGTAAAGGAAGATATTAAGATGCTACAAGGTTTGCCCTAGAAGAATAGGAGAATCTCTTGATGCATCTTTCAAGGTTGAAATTTAATAGTACTTTAGGGATCCTATTGTAAGTGTAGTACCGCTTAATATTTCTTATATTTGTTTCAAACAAATGTAGAAAGGTAATAGTAAGCGTAGTAGAATCCTTGACTTAACACCAGGGTTTCTATACAGATTACTAACAGCTAACCTAAACAGATGTATACTGTCGTTTTAGATGAGGATTAACAAGGCCACGAAACCCTCTAACGCATTTGTTAAGGGTTACCCTCTACAAAGTAAAAATAATATATGACTTCGCTTGGGTATATCCGTCTGTTTTATGACCAAAATAATACGAAGTTACGCAAGCTTTTACTTACAAAAGTTGAATTTTGAATCTCCTCTTAGTAATTCAAATAGCAAAGGTTATAGATATTGCTTGTAATATACAAGAATTTTTTAGTCTCAATTAGCCAAATGGGCAGGTATACCTACTTCTAATATTATGGTCCTTAGTTCGATTCTGAGGATGAGGCTAGGTCGGCCCCGGTTGTGCTAGTGTACAAGCTAGGAATACTGCTTGCATAGCGCTTAGCTTGAGTTACCCCTAGTTGTTGTATTGCGAGGCAATGCGCCGTGCCTAAACAAATAATTAAATAGTGTATTAATTTTTAAATATATTGGCTATTTTGCAGGGGCTGCTCAGCTACCCCTAATTCACACATGAAGATGCCAAGCTGGCCCTCCTAAAATTATCCTAAAGTTTGAATATGTCCAACACAAGGATAAATATCGCTACACCTGACTTTTTATCTGTTTTTTATTTGCTACTATGTAGTGCAAATAGAAATGCTATAGATGCTATATTTTTTTTTTGATGGGAGCCCCTCTCACACAGAAGTGGCAGCCCTCCTATATTTTATTTTTAATTAGCGATTGTATTTATTAACTCTTATATTAAAAAAATTACTTGGCTCCACACCATCCAAAAATGAAATTTTACCCTACAAACTATTAATTCAATTATTAAAAATTTAGTGTCTTAAATGGTTGCCAGGCTTTACTGATAATACAGATATTAATTTATAGATGGAAAGGAAAAACTATGGCAGTATGCGAAAAAGATTAGGGTCCTCAATGCTGTAGCTCAAAAATAATAGCACTTTTTTTTAATAATTTTATCAATGCTCAAGTTATATAAAGTATTTAAGCTTTAGTATTAAAAGCCCTTTGTCGGCAAGCTCGTCCTTTTAAAAGTAATGTAATAACTGTATGGTACAAGATTTTTTTAATTTCTAAACGCTCCTTAAATACCATATTTTAGGTTTTAACCGGGGGGAGGTAAAAAGTTGCGTATATATATATGTTTGACTTTGAAAAAATAATAATCTACTATTTTATTGTGCGTGATCAGCGCAAGAAAAAGGTTGTAGCCTAAGATTTCCCTAGGTGCCTTCGGGTCCAGAGACCTCGAGCTTTAAAAGCATCTTAATTGTTATTCAACGATAGATTCCATGCGTTTTAGATTTTTTTTTACAAAAAAATAAAAAGTACATAACAATCGGTTGAGATAAATTCGAATTTCTAGTGTAGAAATTTTAGCAAATTCTAAATATAGCAGAAAGAAAAGATAAAGTTCTTACGCTTTGGCAGCAAAAAGTACTACCTATTCAATACATATTAAAAGAATCTTAAATTAATTATTCAAAATTTATAATTATTATATTGAAATACTTAAACCTTAGACAACTAGAACGAATTTTGTTTTTACGTAGCCTCTAAAGGATTAATATTATCGCTCGACGAAATTGTTAATGGACAACTAAGGTACTTAGATTTATGAACAATCAGTAGTATTAATGAGTATCTATTACTAGGTGTAGCTAGAATAACTTTGAATGCTTATTTAAAAATACATAGATGCTTGTCGAACCTCTTATAAACAATTACCTGTTTTTAAACTTATAACGATGAATCTTAAGTGAATCTTTAGAAAAACTAGTATAGCGAGTGCTAGGGTTTAGAAAATTAGGTCGTACTATAGCTAAAAAAGGTATGAATATATAAAATGTAAGATGATGGTTACTAAGTTAAAAATATATACCAATCTAAAGGTACAAATATCAACGCTAAATTACTAAATAAACCCAGATTATTAAACTATCCACCTAGATAAATGCAATCTAAAGGAGGATATTAGAGGGTAATTTAAATATTTAAGTTTTATGAATTGAGACTTGAGAATAAAAATTAAAGGAAATATATTCATTACAGAAAATTAATAATTTGTAAGAGTTGAATTTTAATGCTTCCAACCTTTAGGTTACCTTACAGATCCCATTTCTAAGTAGACGAATACCCAAAGTTGCTAACTATTATCTGGTACGGCATTACTGATATATATTAAATAACTTGATATTGCAGCTAGCTAAATAAAGGGTGGAAATTTAGTATTAATAATTTTAGGCCCATGAAATTACCAAACGTAGGCTTGGCGCCTGCGTAGAAAAAGAAACTTCATTTAATATACATCCCGGCGGAAGCAAAGCAGTTAATATAATTGTATATATAAAAAAAGTTAATTATGAATTAATACTCTAATAAAAATAAACCCTATTATGCTTATAAAGGACACCTAAAGAATTATAAATACAGACACCTAAAACAATTAGTAAAATAGTAGGGGTACGCTTTTTTACCCTCATTAAAGAAAGGTATAAAGGGGGATAAAGGATTTTTTCAGCACCTACTAAAAAAGTTTTAGGTAAGGTGTAAGTTATACTTTACTCGCCTTACAGAAAGATGAGCTTTTGCTAAACTCATCAAATTGCGGGAGACCCTTAAGCATTTTTCTTAATAAATCTAACCAAAGGTAACAAAATAATGGCTCAGGTGATGCTGGAGGTAAAAGGTAAGAAATCCAAAAATAATGTGCGGCACGAAAGGCAAATAGGCAATCGCAAGCCAAGGCGCCTAGTTAGGTATGCAGTTACATCGACTAAATGTGATGGGGTGTTAAGAGGCGTAGCTTCGCGTATGCCCCCTGTGTTTTAATGCTTAAGGATATAGTCAGACCCCTACATGAAAAAAATACGGGGTATAATTTTATCTGGTTAAATTTGGAGTAGGTTGTTTTTAATTAATACTTTTACATCGTTTAGGAGAAAAGTCCTAGAACTTGTTCTGTGTTATTGTCGCGCGAGGTAGTTTAGCACTCCCTACATAAATGGATAAAAAAAAAGGAAGCATATTGTTATTACGGTTATTAAGGATTCCGGCATGATGCTTTTAATAAATTAAATTTTAAAAGAGTTTATGTTTGCACCTACACCAAAGCTTAATTTAATTTTCTTTTTTTCAGGTCCAGTAGTAACATTAATATTCGCTTTATTAGGGTTACAGCGATTATTACCATTATGGGGCTGATTATTCTTTAGGTGAATGGGAATTAGGTATACTATTTTATCGTAGCTTGTTTCATCTTTAGCATTACCTATGGTTTTATTAGCGGGGGATGAAGTGCTTAATAGGGGAAAAATGCTTTCTTACGGGTCTTAAAAGTACAGCCCAATCAATAGGGCTTCAATGAATTAGTTCTAAGTTCGTATTTTTAACCAATAATATTTGGATACTAAATAGTTTAAATTTAAATATAAAACATACATTTAAAAAATAGATGTTAGCTTACCTTTATTTGTATACTAATATATTCTATATTGGTTCTGTAGGCAGAAACTAACAGAGCGCCCTTCGATTAGCTGGGCTATTTAAATTTGGTCTCATAAAATCACCGAATTTCTGGTGAATTGTCTTATATTAAGAAATTATCACGCAGGGAAGTAACTTTATAAAGTTAAATCTCAGGGACTATTTAGGTTTCACGGTTTTAATTTATAAATTTACACACAAGTACTATACAGACTTATATGAGATATAAGATTAATACCGA
This sequence comes from Ophiocordyceps xuefengensis, assembly GCA_020975735.1. Taxonomy (NCBI): domain Eukaryota; kingdom Fungi; phylum Ascomycota; class Sordariomycetes; order Hypocreales; family Ophiocordycipitaceae; genus Ophiocordyceps; species Ophiocordyceps xuefengensis. The sequence goes on along the minus strand of JACYFI010001720.1, from coordinate 3,697 downwards.
ATTAATTATCTACTTTACAGCCTATTCTATTATTACGGGACCCGGAGGCTATAAGACAATAAACTATTTTCGGGTAACTTACGCGAATACTACTTAATTTTTTTTTTCGTTGCGTGCTGCACGAAGTGCGCAAAAAAAATACAAAGCATAAAAATTACACATAGTACTAAAGGTTTTTCATTTAATCGCAGCAGCCATTGAGCCTTGAATAAATACCCGGACAGTAAGTCTATTGCCATTGAATATTAAAAAAAGTTTTATAGAACGTGCATAGTTCATAATAAAAATAAATATTTAAAAAAGGACAAAGGAGAAATTTATTTAATTAATACTCATAAGTGGTAACAATCCATAGCTACTCAAAGATTTTTTATCTTAAGGAAGCATTTAAATATAAAATTAATTTAGAGAAATTTATTGCATTGGTTTTTTTACCCCTTGCTTAGCATAGCTTGTGGCTAGGGAAAAAACCGACGAATTACATGTATAATTGCTAAGCATTTGGAAATATCTAAGTTTAGTGTTTAGGGGCGCAGCGCCTCTTAAGTTATTTTTACTTTAGACAAAATATATATAGATTTAACCTATCATAAGTAGATATATTTGAATTTTTGGTTCTATTTATTTTGAAGGACTATATGCTGATAAGGAGCTCCTCTTTATTAACGGGTTTAAATTTACATAAGTTACACTTTTCTGTGGAAGTACTTACATTACTTCTTGTAGGCATGTCATTATAACATCCCTTTAAAAAACCTTGTTCTACTAATATTAAACCTCAACAAAGTGATTTAAGGTCAAGATTTTAATCGAATAAAAGATTCTATTAAAATCCAACCAAGGTCCTTATTAAAAGGCTAAAGGAAGGTTATTTTATTATTGGATCACATACGTGTTGAAAAGGGTAAAACATGTATAGCAAATTGACTATACGCAAGAATTTTTATTATTAACACTTTTAATGACACCTGAAAATATTTAAAAATAATTCTAAATCTGCTAGCCACGCACGCGCGCACGCCACAATAAAGCTTTATAAAGATGGTTTTAAGATAAGTCTAAGTATACTATACAAGGTTAATTTTGACATACCCAGAAGGGAAAAAGATAGCCACAAATTTTACTGAGCAAAACTAGTCTTATATCTAAATGAAATTTCAGGAATTTTTCTTAATTATGTGACTATTGCTCACAATTAATTTTAGGTAATAAAAACTTAATGATACTAAATTAAAGAATTAGTAACCGGAAGTTAAATCCTATTACGCAAACGGAGCCGATATGACGCCAAGCAAGATAGAGCAAAGAAGAAGAAACTACCTTTTTAGGTGTAGATCAATACTATAACCTATGGCCGACTTTAAATAAAATCAATTTAAAAAAAACATTGAAAATTAGCTAAACATTTAGATCAATCTAGGGTTACAGTAGAGTGAGTCGCAAAGGCTCTTTAAATTATAAGCTTATGTACCAAGAATTGTTTACTAATTCAACCCTTAGATTTAGTGGGCTAATGTAGGTATGGCACTGGCATTCGTAACACAGCTTTATGTTTGGGCACCATATAGAAAAACAAAAAAAAAAGAACACAACCAGGAAATCTGAGATTACGCGTTAGCGGGATTTTTGACCGGAACACGCGGCTGTCATATTGCGGTTTTCCTTTGTTTTAGCCGAAAAGTCACGCTAAGTATTGTATTAAATGGTGGTTTATATTTATAAGTAATTTTTATTCTTAGGCTGCGGTATTTATACAACATCGATTTTATTTATATATTTAAATCATTAAGTTTTTAACATGGCATTAGTTATTTGATACGTCAGGATGATACTAGCTTACAGAATAATTTTAAACCAAGACATTTTTAACTAGTTCTATGTAAGAAGGGTTTATTGGTCTAGTTAACTTTAGGTACTAAAACGAGCTCATATTGGTTTTGTATTTATTGGAGCTCGGGCCCTTTTCTTAGGAATTGATTCACCAGTTTATGTTCCTTCTGTTGAACTGTCCTTACTTCCTATTTATTTGCAATTTATATTATTAATACCTCTTTTATTATATATCGTTTGGGGTTATTTTATAAAATATTAAATTATTTTAATTATATAGATCTATTTAAATCCGAGTATACCGTAAAAGTATGGCAGTATTACTGAATGACATAAAAATTATAATATGAACTTGCTAAATTGTTAGGCTGCTTCATTTGTTATTGCTAAGACATAGCAAATTTGTTAACCCGCGCTAAGTAGCACACCGTCCTACCTAACGAATTAACACTCAAAATAATTACTATGTGGTAGAATACCAATCTAATTTTTTAAAAGATAATTGTTAGGGTCAAGGTGCTGTGTTCTGGCTTTAATAAAAAATAAGCGTATCCTTATACCTCAGAGTGCCACGAGGCACGCCTCCCCTGTTGGCCGTTGCCCTAAAAGAAGCTTAGCTTAGATAGGCTTGAGGGGAGGCTTTGATGCTTGTTATTTTTCTATCTTTGCAATGTTAGCTAGAAAAATATTTTTCGCAATTAAATCCTGAGCTCGCTATTTTGTGCAAGCAGCCGCCGCTGCTCTGCTTTCGCCATTCCTGAAAGCAAGCAAGAAAAAAAATCAAGAGCAAGATTCAGACATGAAATGCAATGTCCATTGGTTAGGCTCTGCCATAGGTAAGCACAAAATCTAAAGTTCCAAACGATAGATATATTTTGTCATATGTTATTATCTTTTATCTATTAACTGGTACCTGTTATAGGTGCAATTACTAAATCTGTATAGAATCCTACTTGGAAATAATGTTAAAGCTTAAACGAGGCTCCACCTACTCAAATATAATAGTACTTACTACATGTGTAATAAACTTCGATTATATCTTTCAATTATTTTTCCATAGTATTTGATAATAGTACTAAGCAAATTTCAATATTAGCAATAAACATTATAATTATTCAACTATTTGATATTTATTAGGTCTTAGATGGTTAGAACGGGTTACTTTATGTTATTACCTACAATAAATCAACCTGGTAAGGCGTCTATTTACAATTGAATTCTATAAAAGAAAATAAAAAACCTTATTTTAGTAATATGCATTGTTTAGAGAACGTGGTATTATTAGCCCGTATTTAATAGCATTAGATAATAATATTAATTCTATATATTGTTTGAACAAGTATCTTACCTCCTCTATTATATTACTATACCGGGTTATTTGGGTCTGGTAATAGAAATTAAGTGCTAGTTTAACTTATTTGATGCTATATCATTTATCGAGGTCATTATTCTTATTATTTATCTATATTAACATATATCATTCTACTAGCGGTAGTACTGTATTTTGATACTTTGTATTTTACATAGAATTTTAAGATATAAACACAAATATTTTTTCATTTGTAGGATAATATAGCGTTTGGCTGTTAAAAAACACGGCTATGGTATGGAGTACTATTGACTACTAAAGGCACACGTGGAGTCAACCCCTTGGATGGATATGGTATTTGTTTTAGCCGGGATTGAGTCCTGTAGTTAAGTGTATCATCGTATAATGTCAGACTAATTTTAACCTATATTCCTGGAAAGGTTACAATTAGGATTCATCTTTGATAATTTATGTTTAATAGGGACCATATCTGGTCTTTATTGCTAGTTTTATACTTATTTAAATACTTACAGATTTAAGAGGTTACTGCATCATTCT
>JACYFI010001719.1:0-13106 GCA_020975735.1 Ophiocordyceps xuefengensis | reverse complement strand
TTATTTACATACTCATTTAACTTCGGTACCTACCGAAAAAAAAGTATGAATTTTTCTTAGTAATAAGATATCTCTAATTTATTGTATACTTCTTTTTAAATCGGTTTATAACATTATAGGCCTGAACGTGTAAGAAACTTTACTCTTTGAGACTTAAGGATATACTCCCTTGTCACCATCCGGATAACATTTACTCAATAAAATGGGGTAAGATTGCAACTCGTTTGATTTCTAACTATAAAATTCTTTTAGACAGTTTTAGCCCGCGCTTCAAAAACTGTAAATTGCTTAATATGGGGGATTGTCAGGTTACAGGGCCAGGTTTATATGAATATTCAATACTTAAGAATGTTATTAACTACTTAATAGTATATATAAACATATTTTCTATCAAACACTTAAAAACAAAAAAGTAACCTACAGTTTATGAAAAGAAGTGAATACTAAGGCTAAACCTGACTGTTCAAAAAATGTACCATTAAACTACGTTATTCTATTCCCCTGTTAATTTAAAGATGTTGGGCGAACGTAACGGTTGCTCCACTAGATAATAGATATTACTGTATTTAAATACAAGGGAAGATATCGAAAGGAATTAAATAGGTTTTGATTACCCATAGGAAAGGCATTGAGATCCTACATTTCTACTTGTTGGTGTAAAAACGCTCACTTTTTAGTTTTAATTGTAGAGAACCTTTATATACTTATTTTATATTTTTAATCATTCTACCTTTTATTTTTTAATGTGCATCTAACCCTTCTCTAGTCAATGGGTATCTATTCTTTCCATTAAGTCAAGACGCTTCTGTTTTAAATACTTCGTAAATTTTTTTAATTTATAACATGTAAGTTAACTTATTTCAAAATAATAGGCTTAATTTTAGTTACGAACATCTTTTGAAATTTTTTCAACTATAAAACTCCCCAACAAATGCTAATTTAGATATATAATCTACCACACTTTATGCGATATTAAATTCTCCTATAAGTTTTCCTTTATCTTTACGTGTTGAGTTAAATAAATACTTAATCATACTTGTTTTTCTCCTATTTCTTTTGATCCGGTGATTTTTTTAATGTCTATAAAAAACTCCCTTCCGCGTCTGTTAAACCCAGCTAATCATTTAATCAAGAAATTTATTCTTTGGCGGAGCACTACTGGTTTTTAAAGCTGGCTTAGGGAAAATCCCTAAGCTTAACGCACAGAATAATTTTCCACTATTTTCGTTAGTTTTTAATAGAATTGTAAGACTTTATTTAAACTTCTAGTATAAGTTGTGACCTTGTTTTCCATCAAATTAAACACTTCTTAAAATTAAATAGTCGCATTACTTACGGGTTAATAATGGGATAAGGCTGTCCAAAAAATATAAACTATTAAATTAAATCTTCTAAAAGCAGATACCTAAAATTGAAAATTCCCCCCCTAATTTTTGGTTATTTTACCGACCTCCAAAAAAACAAATCTTTGAATTTGGGTCTAATAAGGGGCTATATCCTTTATATGAAGCCTATCTGAAATATAGCGTTTTAGGCTATAAACCTTACTAGATTTAGAATCTTCAGCAAACCCCATAAAAAAAGCATTCTTCTTGCCCACAGAAAAAACCCAGTAATATCTATAAATAAGGATTTAATCCGAAGTTGATTTAAATATGTAAGTTTTCAACTAAAATGAACTTTTTTGAGGCGTATTCTTTAAACTAAGACAATATTTTTTTTATTCTACATTTTTTTCGGCGAAGCCCCGGGTAAATCATAGTATTAATAATATCTTATAGATTTTTAAAACCAACTTTCCCCTGGCCACTCAGAGCACACCTTACAATATTTTAGATAATATTGAGGAGACCGCTGCTCGGTGCTCCTTTTTACAGATATATGCACTATTCTTGATTTAGATCCGCGGAATCGGCCCATTCCTTTAGGACTTAAGCCAAAGAATGCTTTAATGATTATACTATACTCTCAATATTTAAATGAAGACCCCACCTAACAAGCTTTTCGATAAATAGCTTACTTATTAAAAGGCTTTAGGCTTTCCCGGAGTTTGGTACCTTCCAAGTGTTTTTCCTATTGGGAAATAGCTCAAAAAATAGCAAGCGAAAAAAAATCAAGCCTTCAGATATTATATATAAATATTTCGAACCCTAGAATTATTTTCCTTTGTTTTGTTACAGCGGAGAGGTGTGGTTTACCTAAATAACGTCATTAAAGGACTAAAAAGAAACCACATAACTTAGAAATTACTAGTGTTATTAGTACTATTGACGGTACCCATTTCTAACAAAAAAAATATCTTGCTGCTGGCAAAAGCAGCGGCAGCCAGCATTCTGATTTTATCTGGGGTGAAAATGTATCAAAAATATTTTGATGTTATTTTTAAAGTACCTAATTTAATAAAAATTTTAAGGTTGGTCTCATTAACCTTGTAACGACCCTTATTGTAGAATTAATTGATGAAACGTAACTTCAGTTCTCATTCATTGAGTAAACGTTTTACCTAAATATTTTATAACCTTAATATCAAACATAACAATAAGTTATCAGATGTTACTAGTCATTAAAGGAATTTAGTTTAAATAGTAGATATAATGTAGGTAGAATTTCTGCAGATGAGGGCATAGAAATACAACTTTTTTTGGCTGCTCTTTGAAAATCTAAGGAAAATTTTAGCCCTTACATATTCAAATTTAAACTTGGAAAACGAATCTGCATTGTAGTCATGAACCATAAGACTCTTTTATTATTCTCTATTTAAATTTGGGCTGGTTTGGTTGGTTGTGAAACAATACATGCACTCTTTGAGCCTAAAGCAGCTGGATAATTTATTAATATCGAAAAATACACCATTTTGTATTCTTTCCTCGAAGAATTTCTCGTGCCGCAAGAGGACTTTAATTGAATGAAAAAAGTGTTCCGTCACGTGCGACCAGCATATCCCCGCTAGTGTGCTAATTAGAGTCTAAACCTATTTTGTACTAATGGAGGCGTAAGCTTTTAACTAAACAGGCAATTAGCCTTCCAATTTCTTTAAGATTATCTAAAGCTTTATTTAAAGGCTATAATCTTCGGGGTACAAAAATTTACTTTTGATTTGAAGATTAAACATATTCTATTACCCGTTCTGAATTAATTTCTATATTACAGACCCCATCTTTTTTCCTTTCATTATAATAGCCTGAAATTAAGAACTTGGTTTGGAATTTTTCTCATGGTTTATATTTAGAGGGCACTAGCTCGCTTAAGTTACACAAAACTTATTTAGGTGATCAACCTTAGTATCATATTGATCCATCAACTTCTATGAAGCCCGGCAGATAATACTTAACTGGGTTTTTGAGCAGTGCAACGCTTATATTTCTAGTGTAATATTTTAAACGACTCTCACTTAAAGAGTACTTTTAGTTTTAAAATTAAAATGGAATATAACTAGGCCCTAGAATTTTTCAATTGGATACTAAGCATGTGTACGATAAATATATTTAGCTATCATTGTTGGACTATATTTTAATTAATAAGTTGGAATTTAAGGTATTAATCTTTAACCCCCATAGTTCTGAAGACCCTGAGAAATTTATCCGCTCCTCAGTTTTGTCCCTGCTGATCGCCCTTAAGGTTTTTCCAGCAATTCGGTATAATTTAAACAAGGCACGAAAGATATTATACCCCTTCCTGAGATTATAATTCTCGTAAATCATAAGATCATATGATTCATTACTGGTAAACTAAAGCTTTATAAAGAAAAAATCATAACTATTTTATTAAAAGATGAATAGTATAAATGCAGCATTTATTTGTTAAAAGCCTTAAATAAAGAAGTGGGAGTATAAGAATGGCCCAAGGGGAAAGGTGAACTAAATGAAAAAAGGGTATTGATTTTTGAAAATTAACTTTCGTGCAAAATTGTCACTAATATAAATAAATAAAAATACAACAGTCATTTGGTCAGGAATTCTAATTTGTTTTAAAGTCTCTCCTAAGATTGAATGAAATCTATAAACGTTGTTAACAGTAACCGCGCTCTTTTCACCTAAGCTATAGAAGCTTTGTATTTGCTCCAATATTAATATTATCTTGAAAACCTCTTTTTATCCCTATTTAACGCTTGATTAAAGGAAAAAATCAGAAGCCAACTGCGGTTTTGTTGCTTATTCTTTAATTTTCTATGCCTTGCAAGCTTAGCTATTAAAAAATTATTTTTATCATCTTTAAATGCCAAGCTGACGCTTCATGTACGGACACCACCCTGAAAAGGGGATAATGGCACGCTGTCTTGTTCATACAAGAGCGTTATAGAAGCAAGCAAGCGGCTGAATCTAGCAAAGCTCAATATTTTTATTGTTAAGTATATATAAGGGGTGGCCTTCACAGGATAGGGCTAAACAAGAGGATAGGATAACACTGCTATGCCTTCGCATAAAAAACAAGACAGGGATAAGACATTGGCGACATTTTTACACATCATGCGGAAGTTCCCTTAATTTAAGTTAAGTTATAAGGGTTACAAAAATTCAAAAAGTAGTTATAAGATTATCTAGGTAGCGCATGACTTATTTAGTATTTCTTAGAAGCAGGCTTGCTTTAGCTTTGCTAAGCCATAGAAAAAATACACATGCAACAAAATATGACTACGTTTTGTTACATGGTTTAACCCCTGGAGGTGGTGTAAGAATTCTAATTTGTGCCTTTTTGGGCGTGTTGGTTGGTGTAACATACGTTAAATAAGACGCGACCTTCCTCTCTAAGATGCCTTCTTATTATATCTTTTATCTGGCTTTTTAGAGGCTCATTATCCCTAGCTCATGCTCTAAAAACACTAATAAGAAAAGATATAACCTTAAAACTACAGAGCCTTAGCAATAAAAAAGCTTATCCTTAAAATTAATTGTAATTTAATCATTATCATTTCTAGACTTGAAGCCGAAAAAAGGTACTTCCGAACACCTACAATGCTAAAAGGTACCATTTTACAAAATCGGTTTTTACCTTACTATAGGCAACTTTTCCGTGTTAAAATTAGTCTTGCTTGCAACGGCGCAAAACGCAAAAGCCCGAGTACCTCGTATTATTAAAAGCTTATAGAGCTGCTTATTTGAAACCAAAAGGTATGGATAGTCCCCGGCACGCTAAAAAAATTTATTGAGCTTGTAATCCTGTAAGCCTCATTTATTTATTATTAGCTTAATAAAAAATTCAAAAGCCTTTCAAAAGTTTCATTCCCTATTACTTGTTGTAGTTTTTGTTCTTTTTTCCCTATTCCCCCCCCCCCAAACAGCCAGGCCTTGCAGAATCTTGAATCGAAAGGATAATCCTTATGTCCTATTTACAGCTGTCCTCAATAGGCTATAAAAAATAAGCAGCTGATGCGCGCAGCTACCTAAGACAGGCCCTATTTTGATATATATATTGAAAAATAGCCTCTTCGCCATACCAGCCTCAAGCGCTTGAGATTTTTAGACGTTGAACCCTCCATATAGCTATAAATTTAGTGATTTTAAAACAAAGAATTACAGAATAGGAGATCCCCATAAAGGAAATCCTTTAGAAAAACTATTTGGGAACATTTTACACGAATAATCCTGACCATAACTCTCCTCTCAAAGTTTTATTAGTTATTGAAATTTAGATCGGGAGTCGAACCGATTCTATTAATCCCGTTGGACAGTGGATAAACCACCTTACCAGTTTATGTTTACTAATACTACAGTGATCAATTATGGCACACGTGGGAGGGAGACGAAAGTTTCGACTCATAAAAGTCATAGTATCGCAGTTTACCAGGCTCAAACCCTTCCTTACGGATAAAGGAACCCTTCGTTTTGAATTAGAGAAATAATTACAATCATATTTTATGTTTATATTAATCCCGTGCAACTTCCACTACAACGAATACCGTATTTCGACTTTAAAACTATATTAGAACCCGCGCATAGAAGTTTCCAATAATTAAGACACCTTTTGGTGCTTTCTATAGTCCATATCTACACAAAAACCCTACATTTTTTTTTACTAATTACTCAAGAAAGCTAATGTATTGCGATAAGCTCTTTTCAGCCTGTGATCGAGGTGGTTATACCATAATTCCGGAAGGGTCAAATTCACCGGTAGCATTGGTTGATTCACGATTCTGTAATTACTTATTCATGTAGTTTTTCGGATTTCAAATACAATCCTTGAAAAATTTTTTATTCCTATTTTTGGAGATTAAGCTAAATTCACATTTTTTGTCGCATCGTCTTTGTCTCATGGTTATCAAATTGTAGCAGGAATATATATTAATTAATTTTATTTGCAGATCACCTTATAAACTCTTTGACGTTTCATATCCACTTTTATCTTTTAAAGTTTCTGCTAACCCTCTGAAGAGATAAATGACTTTAAACTTTACTAATCACGCTGGCTTTACACTCAATATAAGTAACTGTAATTTTACCACCCTATGACCTTATGATTATACACGAAAAAATGGTTATAATATTGATTTATAATTATTTCAAGAGAATTTTCTTACATAATTTACACAATTTTTAGTACCATCCTTCACAATATACCCACACCCGAATAGGCAAGATACACTCCCAATTAAATGGCTTCATCCCTATTGTTTTTGAAGTAATTGGAAATATTTAATTGACTCCAATCCTGTTTGGACGCTAGGGAGTTGTTGCTGAAAATTTCAAACCATAAAAACCTTCACCCGATGTAACTCCCGAGCCCAATTCATTGTATGAGTCTGTATGATATATGTCTGACCACTAGGTTTGAGATACTTTACAATTATTATTCGGGAAGCTCTCTTTAATTCATTCCGATAAACCTTTATTCTCAGTTTGAGAAGCCTTTTAATTGATCAATTTTCAGCCGATCCCTTTAATTGTTAAAAGGTGTTTCTTTATTTCTGATTTAAAACACGGTTTCCGAATAAAAAGGTAGTCCGCATATTTTATTACTTAATTAAAGAATAGTTCTCGAAATGTGGTAATAAAACTTAAAATTCGGGATATGTTATCTAAGATGTTAAACACTATTGAAGACTATCGTTCACCTGCTTTACTTATAGTCACCCCTTTCCCTTTAGAATATGTTTGGAATACACTTTAAAGTAATCTAAATCCTCGTCCCTTGTGTAACTAATAAGCCTAATCTAGCCTTCATCAAATATGTAGAACTATCTGATTTTTTTTCTCAAATAAATGTAAAAGTATTTCCCTTCTGCAATCAAAAAACTCCTGTTCATGAAACGAGGGGTGGTTTCTAGGGGTCAGTATTTTCTTAAACAGATCTACGCGGGCAACAGGTTAATAATAACGTGCTGATTTGTAATTTTCAGAGATATATTTTAGCAAGGGCTTTGATATTGATGAATTCTTCGAAAACCCATTAGAGTACACCCTTAAACTAAAATTATTAGTTATAACTACCCTCTTTACTGCGGTTGCTCTTTGTACAAATTACAAGTTTTTTTTGGCTTCCCGGACATTTAAACACATAATTTGACTTAGATCCCGCCGATAACCTATTTCTCTTCGATCCATCTTGCTTGCTATACCATTACCTGAGGTATATGTACTCCCGCCACCAAAAACTTTCGTATATGGTTTGTACCAGAAGGGCTTTAAGTTCGTTCCCCCGGAATTGAGAGGTTTATCCGGCAACTGAGACCCTAGCTTCAAGAAGCAGGGGAATGTGTAGGGAATCTGTAGCCCGACAATAAAGAGGCCAATGATTGACTTTGTCTTTGCCCCCCTTTTCTATCCACTATATCCAAGGGATCCTATGCCTTAGCCGTAGAGGCGAAATTTCTCCTACTAAAAATTTTTTTTAATTATAGCAGCATCCAAAATGATAAAGCCCGGGATGTTCGTTAATTTTACAAGGAAACGATAGTGTTCCAACATTAACGAAACCGCCCGCAGTGCAAAATCTGTAATATTATTAACATCAAGATTGCTGGTTCAGGTTTTTCGTCGGATTAATCGAATAAAACAAAACATAATTCAACTACTGGTTGTCAGAAACGGTTAAGTGATTTCCAGGTTTTATCTGCGGTTGCCAATAATTTACTCTTGGAGGTGGAATGCCTACTACACTTTCATTAATAACCAAAAGAAATATTTAATATTAATTGTTTTATTGACGAACTAAATTTATTAAATATGTTCATCTAAATTCTATGGCATTTCATCACATTTACTGCAAAGCAGACTACTTGGGATCTAATCCCATTTTGTTCTTTGTGCCTTCGTCCGTCAACGTTCAGTTTTTTACCTATATAGAGGGGTGCCCTTCGGCGCTTTTACACGAGTTCCCTTTGGTATAAAAGAATACTTTCATCGCCTCCTCCTAAAGTACTCCCCTCTCATTAAAAACTTCCTTAGTCAAATACTTAGACATTAATATAAGCTATATTGCCCTTAAGTACCCTTTAACCCCAACTAAGATTGAATACATACTAGCTCCATAGTATTTACCGCGACTGCCTGCACACGTAAATTAGTCAAAAGTAGCGCAATATACATACTGCATTTATCAATATTTAAACAAAGCTTTATTCAATTTTTTAATATAATTCCTATAAGGATCATTTTTTAGGACCTGATCAATAAAGGTACCTTTTCCCCACTTTCTCCAAGGTTGCCAGGTTCAGCCGTTAGGCCAATGGGGACCAAAGTCCACTGCTGTACTAATTTTGCTGGGGTTATTTAGCCCAAGTGGTAGATCAGACCTTTCAGTTCGACTCGAGAGTTGTTGCCGAAAGTAAGATCAAACCTTAACTTTACTCACTTATCCGAAAAGCTATTTTATCTCGCTACTAAAGCAGGACCTGGTACCCCTTTATTTTATAATTGGAAAAGGACTCTTACCTTCTTCTTATAAGCGGCAAAGTTATATCCTTTATACTCAACCTGTAACCAAGCTTTTTTAATTAAATAACCTTTAGTATGTAGTTAACTAAGTTAGAACTTAAACTACGAATTTTAGCTGTGTCAAAACACTTGAACAGCCATTGCAATCAGAGCCATTACCAACCCTCCAACCATATTTTTGATGTAAATTTTCATTCATAAAAAACTTTCTTCTTTTGAATGGAATGTTCAATTAGACACTATCCACAGTCTCTAAGAATTGATTATAAAGGAGAAGTGAGTTAAATTAATAATAATGTCGATTTTATAGAATATATACTAATAAAAATTCTCATTTGTTCGCCTTATACACATACCTAAACTTACCTCTTGGAAGCTAGACACTATGAAATAATTACTATTCATAAGGGGGGGCTCATTTAATAGAAAAGCTGGTTTGGCCTGCCTGCATAAATAGTGTGCAGCAAAACCCAGCCAACAGCTATAGCCCAGCTATGGATCTGCCAAGCCACATAATTTGCTACGACTATTTAAAATTTTATTATTCCTTTATTAAAGGAAAATTTTTATTGTTATAATATATTTCCTTACTTCTTTTTCTCGTCTACTAATATTAAAAACTTTAGTTTAGCAAACCTTGCTTCCGGTAATTTACACGCAAACAAAAAAATACAGCACATATTTTAATGTGTATTCTTAGTGTTTAATTAAGTTTAAGATGTATTATAAAAGTTAATTTTTACTTGATTTATTTTTTCTATGTAACAATCATGTATTTGTTTAAAAGTACCTTTACGCATTAACAGCTTTAAACAGATCATTAATGATAGCGTTTTTTACAAAACCAATCCACCATCCACCAATCTCGCTGTTTCAGTGCCAGGAAATTACGGTGTAAACTCCATGTTATACCCTATAAAGGAGGGGTACCCTTGTCCTCAATAGTAAAATGTATCTTCTCTCTTTGTTTCAGGTCAAAAGAATGGTCATCAAATGTTATCCATATTAATATTTGTATTTGGTTCTAGTCAACGTGTATTCTCTCCCTTACTTTTTTCTCTTAAGCCTTCCAAAATTTAATTGTTCTATCATCGCTTAATTGTTATCTCAGGAATTTAGTAATATTTCCAAACTCCCCCTTATCCAGAGATATGTTACCTCCAATTACCACCAGACCATAACAACTGGTTTATGAGATGAGAAACGGATTTGTTTTATTAAGCAAATCATCTATTTTCATTATAAATTATATGTCATACTGGTGGGTATTTCACTAATACATGACAATAGACTCTAATCTTTACCAACTTAAATCTGAGAATGTTACCAAAATATAAAACTAAACTTTTCCTTTTTAACAATGGCCGGCTTTAATAATATTATCTAAAAAAATAAAAATGTTAATAAAATATAAGATAAATGCATTAAATAGTTTATACTAAAACAAAGCCCAGTTTTAAATTCAAGTCCGAAAATCTGGGTATCAAGAGGTGTTACTAATAAATTATAATCAAAATCCAAATTTTAAATGACTTTTTTAAAAAAATTTTAATATGTTGAAAATAAGCTAATAAATTCATAATTCTTAGTCTTATAAAAATCAACATTAATAATCCTTACACCTCACAAATTCCCTATGAAAACAAATAGTATGTAGATAAAGAAGGATAGAAAATATAAATGATGCCTAAACTTAATTTAGGAATATTATTAATTTAAAATTATCCTAGCCTTACCCAAAATAAACAGCAATTTCTTTAAATAAATTTTAGAAAAAACGTCCGAATTAAACATTAAAATAGTTTATAATAATTGTTTTACAAATTAAAATTTGTTTAGAACAATTAAATCATTTGTCTATAAAATCAGGACATTTCGAGTAGTCTAAATTGCCCCCATATCGCTCATTCTTGTTATCAAAATACTCTAGCGGAACTATAAAAAGTAATAAAACTTTGTATTAAAATAGTCAAGGTATAAAAATTTGTTATAGTTTGTTAAGTTCAAGTCAAATATAAGAAGTCCCTTAGTCCGTTCTCTTATGTACAGAGACTTGTTCAATCTACGAAAGAACTCTGGACTTGGAATTAAGGCAATTCATCATATTTCTAAACCGCTGGAGAAAGCTAATATTAAAAAGTAATGGTATCAAAACCTACAATAAAAAAATCATTACTTGAAGGACCATTATATTGATTTAAGACAAAAACCACTTAAAATACTCAATAAACACTGTGTCCTGCTACTAGACAGCGCCCTAATCTTAAACCAGGAGATTACACTCTTGCAAGAATAACTGAATGAATCTCAATTTAATAACCTAATAAAGGTAAAGAGACCTAAAGGGGCAACCTGTCGGTCTTAGTAACAAAGAATTTTAAACCATTCTTTTTTCGGAATACCCTAAATTTGTTTGCCCCCTAATAGCTATTGGTAAAAGACTAAGAGCAAATGGTAATGGCAAAAGACTCTGTTAGATGCAAAACTGTAAAAGCACCATTCCGATTAAATATTATTATATAAATACCAAATAAAGGATATAGTAAGGGACATAAATTTGTCCATTTCTTGCAGTTATTTTTGATTTAGTAATTATTTATTGTGTATGTACGTTAAAGATGTTGCTACCTATTTAGAATTCATTGTTACTTTTCTAATTTATTTATTAGTTGCAAAAGGCTTAAGATAATATTATTAAACCCCCCGATATTAAGTAAAATCCAATATTTGTTAAAGATATAAGTTGTAAGTTCCACTTAAAACTTCTAAGATGTTACACTATTACTCATTACTTCAAAATTTGATCTAATAGGACTTATTATTTCCTGTAAATAATGTACGAACAAAGTAGTTATATATTACTACTCTAATATAATAGAATCTTTAGATAACGTTAATTCATTATAGTATTTAGTGACTATAAAAATGATTAATAATTTATTATTAATATTTTTTTAACAAACTACGTGATAAGAATAAAGCTAACTAATTACTTGATCAGGGGTTAGTTATCTTAGATAGTATGTATAGAACTAAACAGTATTACAGCAAAAGCAAGATACTATTTCATCATATTAATAAAACGGTGTTTATTGCTGGCATCATTTGAAAAAACTGTTGTTTATATAACTTTTGTTATTTTAATCGTAAACAATTTCAAAGCCACATTACATGCTATATACATAAGCCAGTTTTGTAGTTCTTAATAACCCGTTTTTAAGTATTAAAAAATAGTTCATAACTACTAGACGGGGCGCTTTGTGGCCTTATCCTGGCAATTTAACACCCCCTTGGCTTTTAGTTTACCAGCAGGGTTCGAAGGATCATGCATGGGGGTAAGTAAGGATAGCTTGGTGGGAAGCTATCCAAGCCTCTAAAATAGGGAAGTTTGCAGGTAAAATCATAGTATGCCATAATCCTAAAAGGGGTGCATGTATGTATGTTACACCCATAACCAAACCAACAGGCAGAAGAAAAAGAAAAAAAACCAAAGGTAGCTAACAGCAAACCAACTAAACAGACAATTCAAATTGTGATTCGGACTATATAATGCTTCTTAACCATGGAATTAAATTCTTTTCCTTAGTTTTGGACAATGGCTACTCATTCCAAGGTAAGTATCCTGAATTTCTTTTTTGAATCTAACTAAAAATTAACATGCAATTTGTCTGGCTGCCAGGCAAACCCCTCTTATCTAATAACCAATGAAAACCCTTACACATTTTTACTTTTATTCGAGTAACTATGGCCATAGTGAGCTCAGTTCGTGCAGCAAAAGTTATATTTGAGGAGTTGCAGACTCCTAGTATTAACAATAAATTGTGAGATCTCAATCCATTAAAGCTTGCGCCACCAAAGCCTTTACGAATTCACAACTCTGATCACATTAATCTCTCTTGATATCCGTGAGGTTATAAAAATCGAATTTATCTTATTTTTAAGTATATTCTGGTAATAAAATCTCATTAAGTGTGGGTAATAAAACTTATAAATCAAGAGTGTATGTTACTCTAGGTGGAAGTTTAAAACTACAGGCTCAGGGGTAATATAAGAAGGTGTGGACCTTGAGTACTCGTTAGATGGTTGTGGTAGAGATGAAAGAGGAATTACCTTTTGCGTGGGAATTAGGTAATGGTGGGGTATATAGGTTCAGATAATAGGATGTAGATTGATTACCTGAGGGTGGAATAGATTTGATTGTGCATTCATTTTCATAGCTACCTGTTTGTTGCATAA
>JACYFI010001717.1:0-10547 GCA_020975735.1 Ophiocordyceps xuefengensis | reverse complement strand
TAAACCCAGTTTCAACATGACCTTTCACCAAGAGCGGTTAAATAAATTTGCGTTTTATTGACCATGGATATAATTAATGTTCCTTGATACATGGCATAACTTTCCAAAATAGTTTACCTTATATCTTTATAATAATGTAAAGTAATATCTTATATATCTTTATAGTATTTTAAACTGTATATCTACAATGTTTCTAAGAACGGGTATTGATATTTCGGGTTATTGTGGATGCGAACACCAGGAACACCTTCTCCAAGTGAAGGCGCTTTAAACCACTCACCATACGCGTTAGTGGATCTTACATCGTTATTAGTGGCTTAGGCCAGTATGAACGACTATAACTTAAATATAACCGTAAAACTTCAAGTAATATTATCTTTAGATATGTAAATCAACCCATCCGCCTTAAATTTATTATACATTGTGAAATATAATAACCTTCAAATACTAAAAGATTATGAAAATATCTTGCCTTGCAGCAAAAAATCATACATACTACTGAGTTTTTACTTCAGTAACCCCTAACGAAAAGCCCAAAGCACCCTTATCGGAGGCTAGGGGTTTATTGGACCTGAAAGAAATTAAAGCAAGATAAGCGTTAGTCAGCTATGGAAAATTTTTCGATGAAATAAAATTTATTTCCCATTTGTACGAGCTGCATTGTGTAGACTTTGGAGGTCGGCTTACGTTTTTACCCTCTGGCCTTGCACCCCACCCCGAATCTCCTTCGAGGATATGAGTGGCGTTGGTCTGATTCCTTCGAAGCCCAGGAAAAATTATGTAGTGCACCTTACTTCGAATACGGTGTATAGTGAAACAAGTTAACTAATGTAACACTCCTCTTACTTATGCAGGCGGTATGCAGATAAAATATAGCACTAACAACTAGCCTCCTTTATTTTTATTTTCATAGTTTACACAAAGCACGCCCCTTGACCGGATTTCTATATACAAGCCTTTGTTTCACAATCTCTTGAACATAATTTTCTAATCCTGATCCCTTTCTTTGCAAACCCTTACAGGTGGCCAAATGTGGCACCACAAGGGTATGGATAGCCACCCCCCGACCTTCGGAGAATAGGGTCAAGCAAACATTTAATTAGTTAATCAACAGGTTAAACAATAGGTTAGTAAAGTGTATAAATCTACTGTATATTAACTCAAGAGTACTTGGATTGAACCCAAGAAATTGAAGCGTTGAAGCTTCTATTTTACCAATTAGCTACACTCTTTTTATGTTTTTTATCTGCTACAACAGCGGTACAGGGATGCTAAGGGGCCTAACAGAATAGATGTAGCAAGGTTACTAAAAGGGCCAACTGCCCCCATATAAACAAGCCCTTTACAGAGAATTCCGAGTTCCCGAACGGATTGTTTAACGAACTAAAAATAAAATCAAACTTACCACCTTTAAGCCACTCGGTCAATTCTCTTTAATCCGTACATATTCAAGGGGGCCCTGGTCCTTTATAAGACTCTTATATATTCCCGTCCTATTAACTTATCCGCTTTTGGTTGGGAGCCCTCCCTCTTATTTTTTCCTTTACCTACTTTCTAATCGCCTAATCCCTTGCTTTGCATCCTTCACTTTCCTAGCGTGCGCCCACAGCCAAGAATACCTATATCAGAGAGCTAGCCTACAAAGGTAATTCGATAGCACGCCACTATAACCATATTATACATAGGATCAGGTTCAGTGAAGCGCTTATGCAAGCGGATCTCAAGAAAAGGCAGGCTAATTCCTCAGCGAACCGAATCGCTGAAGGATATTCTATGCAAGATCAACACTTTCCGATAAAGTTAAGGAATCTTATATCAATATAATTAGTACTTTGTGGAGTGCCTATATATCTACACATGTATTCACCCCAAGTATTCCTTACAGGTGTAATGTATTGTCACGGATCGACTTTAAATAGTTGAAGGTGCAAGCATACACACAACATATCTATAATCCTTTGGTTCAAGGATATGGATAAAAGCCTTACCCTAGAAGCAAGTATCCTTATTTTTTTTATTGTTTTTCTATTACTTTATACAGGCTTTTAAACGAACAGTGTTCTCAAGAGCATAAGCAGTTAGTTAGAGCGAGCAAGCAAACAGAAGTGTACCCACCCCACCTACCCTGTAAAGAAAAAATAACGCATAGATCAAGGAGTAGTAAAATTCACAGATTAAACATCCTGTCTTTGAACTATTTAAAATTGAGGTAAAATAAAGGATTGGAACCTTTAACATCTTGTGGGTGTAAAGACCAAAACGTTCTACCAATTGAAAAATTCCTCTAGTTATTTTTAATAAATTTATTACGGTAGCGTCTTTAATTTATTTGTAACTTCATAAATAAATAAGCCAGTGCTTCATATATAATACACGGAGAAAGCGGACCAGATCTAAAACCACCGAAGCCTCTTTACTATTA
The DNA here is from genome assembly GCA_020975735.1 of Ophiocordyceps xuefengensis. Lineage (NCBI taxonomy): Eukaryota > Fungi > Ascomycota > Sordariomycetes > Hypocreales > Ophiocordycipitaceae > Ophiocordyceps > Ophiocordyceps xuefengensis. Next base: position 8,125 of record JACYFI010001717.1, on the reverse strand, counting down.
CTCACCACGCAGATTAATAAAAAAAATATTGAGGTTATTTGTTGGTTGGGGATTAATACATACATGCTAGTACATAATTTATTTCTGTTTATCCACGCGCTGTATCCCTATTTTTTTTTCCTTAAGAAACGCTGCAAAAGACGCAGCTATTATTAATCATTAACAGGGGTATTCAGTGAGTAGATAAAATGCAACCAGACCGCCCTCTATTTTTTGCAGTCGCGCAAGGGGTAAGGGGTTTAAATGATATTAAATCAGAACACAGAGCAAGTACTGGTGAAAAGCCATGTCGCCGTAGATTTTATAAATTGCTGAGCTTTGTTTTATTAAAGTGTTAGCTTAAGCAATTTTGAATATAATTACAAACCAAGGAAGTCTCTAAATACAGAAGAAATAGATAATTGTTACCTAAAGATTAAGGGTCTTACTTGTTAAGACTAGACAAAAACCTATCTTATACTGTCATTTAGTGCTTTATGAAATTAAGTAGAATATTTAACCTTTAGCTTAAATGACTGAGCAAGCTAAACAAAAGTATCCTATCCTTAAGGGCAAAGAACAGAAGAGAAATGATTCAATTATTACATGCTGCTAAATATAACTTCTATAAATATTATTTATTTGCTTATTCTGTATCTTGTTTTATCGCAATTATATGCACCTATCTCCCTAATAATAATATTGAACCTAAGCAATAAGACAATTATATATTTACTAAGAAGTATATAATATTATTTCCCCCCTACTGGTAAAGACATCGTGACTTGTTTCGTATATTACCATCTCAATTATTATAGTAACAAACATAACTTAGCTTGTTTATTGGTTCATAGATTCTTTTATTTATTTAGTGGTTAACCTAACTTCTTCTTTAGCTATACATATCCCTATATTGTTCTTTGTTGATTAATAAATAAATTAGATTGTTTAATTTATACTTATTATAATTATTAATTGCTTGCCATATAGTAAGCAATATTGCGCTGTAAAATGCATTAATTTAATAATATTATTTACAAATAATAATCTAAAGGGATACATATTTCAATATTGCTTTGTATTTCACTTGTTTTATATTTAATTAACATTCAGAAATATAAAAAAATAATATAGGATACGGCCCCTATATTAACAAAATAAATAAGAGAAACCTATAAAAGGGTAATCCTAAATAATATTAAATAAAGAGAAATAGACGCAAACTAATCCTATTAAGACCCATAAGAGATGGCTATAGGATTACTTATTCAATTATTAGCAAATATACCGAAAAAATTAATGCATTATCTAAAAGATCGTGTAATTCATACTGATAACATTAAAAAACATTCGTATAAGGCGAAAAGATCAAAACCCAATTTGCCTGACTGGCTTTATTTTTTTTTTTTTAAAACCTAATAATAGGGATAATACTATTATCTGGGCTACTTTATATTTTTCTGTGGTGCAAGTTATTCCTCTAACAATATAAAGGCATCCCCTAAATCCCTTGCTATGACATTCTACTTCCTAGCTGCGGCCACCAGCAAGAATAAACTAATCGAACTAAAGCCTATCAAGGTACGGGATAGCCCCACCGACCACTTTAAACCATAATTCATAATCCTTTAGGAACAGGTTCAGAGATAAGGGGTTCGAGCACTTCCGTGTTCTCCTGCTCGTTGGTTAGTTGAAACATAACAGCCCCCTCTTCGAGATAGGAAAAATAATCATACAAATCCTGCACCTCTTGATAAGGGTAAAAGAAGGCTCATCCTTTTAGGTATCTGACTCTTTTGTGCCAGTTTGGTATTTTTGTTATATTTTTTACTAGCTAGCTGTAGCCTTGCTATAAGATAAAATGGAAAAAATAAAGGATAAGTCTTCGCCTAACTCAAAGTGTAACAAAATATGCTAAGGAAAAATTTACGACAAGCTCCTTATTAATAATCCCCTACGAGGGGTCTTCGCCCAGCAAAGGGCTTTATTATCATAAAGCGGGCTAGTCAGACTGAATGACATATCCAGATCGGAAATTCTGTAGGCCTATCATTAACTATATAGGCCCGTTTTAAATATATTTTATTTGTAATTTGCTTTGATATTTTTACTTGCTAGTAGGGCGAAGGCCCCTTCTTACCTAACTGTACGTGGGCAGCTTTACGGGGATCAGCTGAGCTCGATATTAGCACATCTAATATAATCACATACACTAGATCGAACAAAATGTTTATAAGTTATTAAAGGTGAGAGAGTATGTCTGTTACAATTACAAGAGCTGTATGTTTATTAATTAGTTAAATTGATTCTAGGATTTTTTTGTGCTTCTAATCCGAACCGAAGGTTATAGATATAAGGGATTTGGTCAGAGTAAGGGCCCACCCTAGAAGGCTTCCACCTAAAAGGTAACATATAAAGATCATTTTAAGGTTTGCCTAATTTATAGCTTGAGTTATGCCACCACTAAAGACAAAGCTATCTTTACCTAGCTCCCCTTTAGCTTAGACTTGCCGCAGGCAAGCGGGATAAAGGGAGGTATGGAGACCACATTGGTATGCATTGTTTCACCTACCAACCAAACTACACTAAAAATTTAATTGACCTCTTAATACATAAATATCTTAAACTATTCTATACTAATTCTATTGTTAACTAATATTGAGTAGGTTTTCTTTGAATTTGTTATTGCAAGAATTAAAAATGAGCCCATGCTATTAACAAGCTCATTAGAAAATCAATTTTATATGAAATCATTATAGATATCAATATATTGAGTCGTCAAAGTGGAAAAGCCTCCATCATAATCCCCATCATAATCTGGGTTTCGAAATTATCATTATAATTAAGCATGTTTTATACATTACGTATGTAATCTCTATCTTCCGGACGTTTATTGTCATAATCAACATCAGATATAGGAATCACTTCTTCCTCTTTTTTATCCTTTATTCTCCGCCGGCATGTATTATCCGAATTGTCTTGAGGCGCATAATGCAACATCTATAGATCCCTAAATTCTGGGATTTCAGATTGACACTGTTGTTTATTGATTCCAGCTCCTAAACTTCGGTTGGTTGGTACAGTTAGGGATTACGTAGGATCAAGTTGGGATGATTCCTGATATAGGTGTTCTTTGAAGGAGATGGTGTGCATCTTCTTAGATCTATTTGATAAATTCACCCCTCCATAAAGTTTGACCTCTACCGTCCTTGTTCATAAATTCACTTGCAGTATGAAAACCCTAATTAAAATGGTATCGTCGCTGGCTGGTAGATATACCCTCACTAGGTGTACTTCGACGACCAGGTCAACCGAGCTTATATAATTCATCGTGCATGAATTCTCTCGGACTGTATCACGGAACTAAGCGATCACTATCTGAACGATAAGCCAGATCTGATCTACTTGGTATTTCTCCATTACCGGGGGTAGTTTATCAGGGTCGCGATCATTAGTGATTTTCTTCTTCTTGGGCCTAGTATAGAATTATGATCAAGTTGGAGTGTTTTCTCCTTCAGGCATAGTATTTGAATGCGTCCATTAATTTCTCCTTGTTGGCCGGAAGGTCCTTCCAGGATTAAGTACAGTATGAGAATCTGTACCCATCTGGCGTCAACATAGAAATGATGCAATAGTACTAAAATATTGCTCAATATTAAATTTTGTTATTTTATCATCTTCAATTTCATTTTAGTACTTTTTTTGTGAATTTTTAAATTTGGGTATATCGTTATTTATGATTAGGTACCCTCCAGTAGTACATACGGGCATTAAAAACGTCAATACAAATCAACAACAGTGTCGAAAGAATACTCGAATTTCATAACCTAAATTGATGGTGATCTGTTAAATGATAGCTAATATTCTTCATAGGACCTACACTAGAAAGATTGTACCTATCGATAACGTGGAACACATGGGGAACCTGTTCCAAGAAGAAAAACTAAGGTTACCAAGATTACCACCATTTCACTTATAAGTAAATATGAAAACAGCATATTCTATTGCTTTGAACAAAAAGGTGTTACATTGTTATGTTTTTAAACATTTTTCAATAAAATTCTCATTAATTGACTTCAAGACTATATCTTAAGTGCAATAATACTTTGCTCTTTACAATCAAACGTTTTTTAAAATATATAATTAATAAAGACCACTAATTAAGCATAGTTTGCGTACACAACAAAACTTTTTATCGTATATATTGAGTCGTGAACCATCTTAATCTAAAATCATACGAACTATAAATACGATTGTGGCTACCATATAAGTCTTTAAAATTAATAAAAGAGCCTTGCTTGGTGTATAACCAACCATAATTAATAATAATTTGTTAAATAATAAAATTATAGAGTTCCATGTAATCCTACTAAAAATAAAACTACTTAAAAAATATATAATATTCTAATTTTTACTATTACTGTTAATAAAAGCCTTCATTTTTTTACTTTTATTTGTTTTTATTGGTTATGAAAGTAAGTACTAAATAGCTAATTAATCTCTCCCTGTCTATTCATACCCTTGGACATTTAATTGAATTATTCCTATTTTTCAATAACCTTCGGGTTGTTAAATTGGATCTTTTAACGCTATACCTCTGATACTTTAATAAAATCTAATATATCTCTAAAACTTGTATACCTTGTAAAGGATATTTTTTTGAAAAAAAGGCATATTTAACTTTAATATCATTAACATTATATATTCACGATAATGTTACCCAAATCTGGTCTATTTAAAGGGCTTTGTCTCAATCTTTCTCCACACCTAATTACCCCAATAACATTTATTTTAAAATAAAACTTCGAACTCTCGCATTGTTGAGTAATAGAGAAAAACTAAATTAACATTATAACCATTGGTATTGTTTTTTATTTAATTAATGATCTTGTACATAAAAATACCCTCTCCATCACAAATCAAGGCAAATCAGTTAGGATCTTTGAATACTATGTGTATCAATACAAGCCCCGTAGGTAACTATTTAAAATTTGGAATGAAGTTTTAATTTTCAGTCAAGATTCTTTCATAGACCTTTATATTATAAGCTGTCATACATTACGTTCAAAATCCAGAGCGTGCTTTACCCTGTTAAAAAGTAAATTTATAAGATTTGTTTAAAGAAGAGATAAATCTGCTCTTTTTTTTGGATCATAAAGGGGTATTTTCAAAATTGAAGGTATGAATTTTTTTTTAGCCCAATCCCTCGCGCCGGATTGGGACCTATAGCTGTCTTATTTACTTACATATCTTAAATGTACTGTCCCAAAAAAAAGTAAGAATTTTTCTTAGTAATAAGATATCTCTTATTATGTAACTCTATTTAAAATTGAGGTGTCACTTATAGCTGAACGCGTAGAACTAACTTTTGGACTTTAAGATAAAGCTTCCCTTCACATCTGTAAAAACCTGTTACTCAATAAAAGGAGGTAAGATTTGAATCTTTGATTTCGTACTTATAAGAATCTTTGAACCAGTTTTAACGCAGCTAAATATTGTAAATGCTTTGGGATTTTCAGTGTTCCAAGGCCACGTTTTTATATGAATATCCAATACTTCTAAAATAATGTTATAAACTATCTTAAAATAGTAAAATAAACAATATGTCTAAAGAAACACTAAAACAAAAAATGTCAAAACTATTTAGAAAGAAGGTGAATAGAGGGGCTAATATACGTCAAAAATTCACGCATCTAAAGCTTCTTTTCTATCCCCTTTAATTAAGAGTGGGCTAGGGAACGTTTATTGTTGCTCCACTGATAATAATATCTGTATTTAAATAAAGGGTTAATTCCGAAAGGATTATATAGGCTCTATAACCCATGGAGGTTATTGAGCTCCTTAATTCTACTGTTGGTGTTAAAGTCAACTCACCCTTTATTAGTTTAATTTTAGAAATCTTATATAAATACTTATTATATTTCGTATTTCATTCTACCTTTTATTTTTATTTTAATTTTTCACCTAACCCTTCCTCTAGTTAAATGGGTTTTGTTGTCCAAGGTAAAGCACGCTTGTTTAAAATTTCGTAATTTTTTAATTTATAACCATGTAATTTAAATTTTTCAAGATAAGGTAAATTTATTCGAACATCTGTAAACTTTTTCAACTATAAACTCCCCACCAATCTAATTTAGATTATATATCTACCACGAACTTAAATGTCGTATTAAACTTTTCTAAAAAGTTCTTTATCTTTACTGTGTTGGAGTTAAATAATCTTATCATACTGTCTTTTCTCCTACTTTTGACCGGGTGATTTTTTCTTAATGCTGTAAAAAAACAACCCTTCCGCTTCTGTAAAACCTGCTAATTAGTTAAAATGCAAGTAATTACTTTTTATGGCGGGAGCACTAACTGGTTTTAGAACTGGCCTTTAGGGAAAATTAAAGCCATAACGATCAGATAATTTTCCACCTTCATTTAAAGTAGCTTAAATAAGATTATAACTTTAATTAAGCCTTCTAAATGTACCGGATGTGACCTTGTTTTCATGAAAATTTAAATTTCTTTATAATGTAAATAGTCGGATGCTTACGAGTTTATTAAGGGATAGTTGTCAAATGATTAATTATTTAAATTTAAACTTCTAAACACCAGATACTCCTAAAGTAACAAATTCCGCCCCTAATTTGTTATTTTACCTACAACTCAAAAACTAAATTGAAATTTGATTTTAAAAAGGCTATATCCTTTTATATGAAACCTTATCTTGAAATTATAGCCTTTTTACTCGTTATAACCCTACCTTAGATTTTCGAATCCTGAAGTAACACCTATAAAAAAGCCACCTTGACTCCATCAGTAAACCGTAAATTATAATAAAGGATTTAATTTGAAGTTGATTTAAATAGTTGTAGTTTACTAGAATATGGGAATGTTTTTGAGTATTTCTTAAACACAGATAATTTTTTATTCTGCATTTTTGTGCAAATTGCCCGGGTAATAAGTTATTTAAATCTCTTAAACGAATTTTTAAATCCAAGTTTCCCTGGCCCATTTAGAGCCACACCTCAATAATTTTAGATATATTGAGAACCCGATCTGCTCGTGGCTCCTTTTTACAGATATATGAACTATGTGATTTTAGTCCAGGCGATAGCCCATTCCTTGGCGAGCCAAGAATCTTTTAATGATATTAACTATACACTCAATCTAAGAGACCACTACCAAATCTTCCGATAAATAGCTAAGTTATTAAAATGCTGTTAGGGTTTCCCCGGAGTTTGGTACCTATCCACAGTGCTTTTCTCTATGAATAAGCTAAAAAAATAATAGGCAAGGAAAATAAAGCTCAGATACTTAAATAAAATTACCCTTAAATTTAATCCTTTGGTACAACGAGAGTGTTGGTTATCCTCCAAAACCGTCTTTAAAGATAAAACCAACGATACTAGAAATACTTAGTGTTATTTAGCGTCATAGATACCGTACAATCTAGACAAAAAAAAAATATTTCTGTGCAAAGCAGAGCAGGCTTCCTGTTTTTTGTAATACAAATGACAAAATTAATATTTATTGTTTTAATACCTCAAAATTAATAATTTTGAAGGTGGCTAATTATACTTGTACACGACCCTTATTGATAGATTTATTTGGATAGAACTACATCAAGTATTTTTTCATGGTTTATAAACGTTACAAAGATCTTAATCCTTTATACAGACTTAAATAATTAAGATGTTTTACTTAGTCATTTAAATGAAATTTACTTAAATAGGTAGATTATAATGTAGTGAATTTCTGTCCAGATGGGGGCATGAATACAACTTTCTTCGGCTGCTCTTTAAAATAGGATAATTTTCTACCTTATAATTCAAATTACTGAAAAATTTGCAATTGTGCATGACTTAGACTCTTTAATTGTTCTATTTTATTTGTGGGCTGTAGGTTGGTTAGGAAAATACCATTGACACCTTAGCTAGCACAAGGTCGGAATAATTATCTATAGAAAATACCATTGTATTTCTTCCTCAGAGTAATCATCTCTTGCGCAAGAATTTGAGTAGAATAAATGTCGTCAGTGACAGAAAATCCAGCTTCGTTGGTGCCATTAGAGTCTAAACGTATTGTATCTGAATTGGAAAGGGCGTAAGCTTTTAAATAAACCCAAGGCATTTAGGCCTCGCCATATTTTTAAGTAATC
>JACYFI010001716.1:0-12383 GCA_020975735.1 Ophiocordyceps xuefengensis | reverse complement strand
TTAAAAGAGCTTATTTTTAATAACACTGGTAGAAAGATAAAGGACCTTTTAGAAAGTTAATGATCTACATTAAAGTCTGTGGTAGATTATTATCTAAATTAGATATGTAGGGGAGTTTATAGTTGAAAAAATTTTACATTAATGTTCGTAATAAAATTCTTTACCTATATTTGAAAAATTTAAATCACAAATGGGATTACTAAAATTAAAAATTACGAAAGTATTTTAAACAAGCGGCCTTTTACTTATGGAAAAAAAAACCCATTTAACTAGAGAAGGGTTAGGATGAATTAAAAACAAATAAAAGGTAGAATGAATGAAATACAATATATATTAATATAAAGAAATCTTTCTAAAAAGTTAAAATCTTAAAAAAGTGAGTGCTTTAACAACCAAAGTAGGAATTAGAGTCAATGACCTCCCTAGGGTAATAGAACTCTATTAATTCCTTTCTAATGACCCGTTTATTAAAATACAGTAAATTAAATTAGATCTAGTAGTGGAGGCAACAATTACTTCGCCCACCCACTCTTTAATTAAGGGGAATAAAAAAGGAGCTTTTTAATGGTACACATTTTTGACAGTATATTAGCCATAGTGTACAGTTGTGCTTCAATGAGTTTACCTTGTTGTGTTTTTAAGTTGTTATAAGGATATATGTTTATATGACTATTAAGTAGTTATAACATTTAAAGTATTGAATATTCAATAAACCTGGCCTTGTACCTGAAAATCCCATAGGCATTTACAATAATTTGCTGCGGCAAAACTGCAAAAGGATTTGTAGTAAGGAATATCCCAAAGATTCAAATCTTACCTCCATTATTGAGGTACAAGGTTTTACAAGATGGTGAAGGGAGTTTAAGGGTCTTAAAGCTCTCAATAAGAGAGTTCTAACACCGTTCAGGCTATTAATGAACCCTGAATTTAAAAATAGGTACAATAATAGAGATATCTTGTTTCACTTATAGAAAAATTCATACTTATTTTTTGGGAAGGTACAATTACATGAGTAATGTAGATGTATGATAGGGGCAAGCTAAGTGTACCACTCCCAAGGGCTTCGGCTAAAAAAAAAGTATACCTCATTTTTTATGATAAACTACCCCTTTTAGCTGACCTCAAAAAGGAGCAGATTATCTTCTTATTAACCAAGCTATAAAAATTTAACTTTTAACAGGTAAGCACGCTCCTAATATTGAAGGTATTATGAGTTATAAGATTTGAGGAGATCTAGGAACAGACATGCTGTCTGATAAATAAAAATTTCCAGTTTTCCTATAATTTTTCAAATTGTGTACACGGTTAGTGATGATACACATGATAATTTAAAAATATCTAACTGATTGTGCTGGATTGTAGATGGAGAGGGGTTATTATTTATGTAAGGTCTTAAGAATTATAAAAATACTATACAACTGGTTATAATGGTTAACTTAGGGATTTTTCACTATTACTCAATCATGCGAGAGAGATTGAAAAGTTTTTATTTACAAAATTTATGGGGTTTATTAGGGTGTGGAAAGATGAGAAAGCTTTAATAGTACCAATGAAGAAAATTTATCGGGTATAATAAATCTAATGATTAAGATAAAATAATTCTTTTTTTTACAAAAATATCTTTTACAAAGGTTTAAAGTATTAAGAGAATATTTAGATTTTAGTTAAAAAGGTACAGAGATTTATAGCCTGTTAAGATCGTTACTACCGAAGAGTAATTAAAAGAAAATTCTTTGAAAGGTCAGGTTGAATAGAAGTAAAAGATAATAGCTATTAGTACTTACTTTTCCTAAACAATAAACATTAAAAAGTAAAAAATGAAAGGCCTTTTATTTAAACAGTTTATATGTAGAATAATTAGATTTTTATATTATTTTAGTATTTTTTAAGTAGTAGATTACATCGAACTCTTATAAATTTATATAATATAACCAAATCTAATATTAATTATGGTTTAGTTACACCAGCAAGCTCTTTTTAATTTAATTTAAAGACTATATTGTAGCCTAACTTAAATTATAGCTACGTTATGATTTAGAATAAATAGGTTCAAGCGACACAATATATAGATAAAAAGGTTTTTTTGTAACCACCTAATTCCATAATTTAAGTGGTCTTTAATATTTTATATATTTAAAATCTTTTGAGTGTAAATAGCAAAATTATTGCACATAAGAAAAATTCTGAGCATAATTGATAATTATATTGAACATGTTATAAAACATAACATGAAACACTTTTTGTTCAAGCCAATAGAAAACGGTTTCACATTTAACTATAAGTATGGTGTATTTTTGTTCTTGTTTCTTTCTTTTTGGAACAAAGGAGTTTCCATGGGTTCCCCACGAATCGACTAGGTCATCTTTCTAGCTGTAGGCCTATGAAGAATATAGCCCTTATCTTTTAAACAGTCGACCACATTAGGTTATGAAATCGAGTAATCTCGTTTACCGAATTTGTTGATTTGTAATGACTGTTTTTTATAGTCTCGGATGTATTACTGAGGGTCACTAACCATAAAAAAACCAGATAATACAATTAAACATTCCACCAAAAAAGAATACCTAAAATGAATGAAATGATAAAAATAACAATATATAATATGAGAATATTTTAGTACCTCTAGCAATCATTTTGATGTGTAGAACGCCACAGATGGTACGATTCTATTCTGTTACCTTAATCTGGGGAGCCTCGCCGGCGCCACAAGGAGAAAATTAATGCGACCGCATTCTTATACTAGCAATGAGGGGAGAAACACACAATGGGACAACTCAAGTACAGGCCAGAAAAGAAATCGCCCTAATGAATCCGACCCTGATAACATACCTAATGGAGAAATCCAGTATATCAGATCTCTGCCTTTAAAAATTCTACAGAAGGGATACGCTAGTTCGTGATTAAGCCGAGGAATTAGGAGGAAGTGAAAATTATAACGTCGGTTGAGATGGTCGTCGAGTATTCACCTAGTGGAGGTTAGAATCTACCAGCCAGCGGCGGATACCATTTATTGGTTTTCTTACTCCAAGTGAATATTTAATGGACAAACGGTAGGTCAACTTAGGAGGGGATGAATTATCATAATAGTATCTAGAATGCACAACCATCTGAGCTTCAGAACAACCCTTTATCAGAATCAATCTTAAACTTATCCTAGTTAATCCCTACCTGTGTACCACACCAATCGAAAATGAAGCTGAACAAAATATCCATAGGTATACATTGAAATCTCAGAATTAGAATCTTAAGGAGGCTTGCCTCACAATTTGATAAATTATGTACCAGCGGAAGAATAAAGGAGTAAAAGGGAAGAGTCGATTCTGATTTCTGCATGTTGATTATGGACAGGAAACGTCCGAAGATAAAAGAAATAACATAGTATATCGTGATAAAACAGCTTAATTAATAAAATGGTAAATTCGACAATAACCAGAATTTATGGATGGGGATATTGATAGGAAGAACTTTCATTTACGGGAACTCATATATGATTATCAGAGTTGAATTTCCATAATAAAATTATTATTTTCTTAAAGGAGCTTGCTTAAATAGCATAGGGCTCATCTGTTATTGGCTTTAGCAATACACAAAATTTCAAAAAACCACTCCAATATTTTAACAATAGAACCTATATAAATATTTAGAATATTATATGTATTAGAGGTCGATTAATTTTTAGTTGTTGTTTGGTTTCGGTAGTGAAACTGGGCATAACATGCTACCCCATAAACTCCTTATCCCCTGCCTGCCCAAGCTAAAAAGCTAAGGGAGCTAGGGAAATATAGCTTGTCTTAGGTGGTTGCTACAACAACTTAAATTAGGCAAACCATAAAAAATATCTTTATTATGTAGCCCTATAGGTGGATGCCCCTTCAGGGTGGCTTCTCTACTCTGACAAATCCCCCTTTTATTTAACACTTCCTGGTTCAGGATTATAAAGCAACAAAGAATCTAACTCTAATTTAAATAATAAATAAAACCAGCTTGTTATTTAACAGATCCGTCTCCCTCACCTTTGTACTATAAACATTTGTTGATCTTGTATAATTTAATTTATTAGTGTTCAAATGAGCTCGCTGAAATCCGAGCCTTGCTCCGAGGTTAGGAAGAATAGGCTCCGACTTACTAGCAAATAAAAAGATATCGAAAAGCAAATTCCAAATAAATCTATCTCAAACGGCTATAGTTTAATGATAGCCTAACAGATTTCCGACGGATATGTCGTTGAAGCTTGTGACTAGCCCGGTTATATGATTATAAAGCCCTTCTGGCCGAAGGACCCCTGTAGGGGGTTATTGAATAAGACTTGATAGGTGAATTTTTCCTTACATTTTTTTACACTTTGAGTAGGCCGGAAGGCTAATCCTTCATTTTATTTTATTCTTATATGCAATGCCCGCGTAAGCTAAGAAAAAAATAATACAAAAATACGCTAACTGCACAAGATCACTACACTAAAGGATGAGACTTCTTTTTCGCTATCAAGGGTGGCGATTTGTATGAATTCATTTCCTAGTCTAAAGAAGGGGGTTGCATGGATGTTCCTCACCAACCAGCGGGACAGAAGGTGTCGAACCCCTTATCCTACCTGTTCTACAAGCATATTGGAATATGTTATAGTGTGCCGTGGCTATCGATACCCCTTTTGTAGGCTAGCTTCGATTAGTTATTCTTGCTGGTGGCGCAAAGGGCTAGGAAGGTAGGGAGCAAGTCAAGGGATTAGGACTGCTTATATTGTAGAGATACTTGCACACACAGAAAAAAGAATAAAGAAGTCAGCCAATATATATTTTTATACCTATTTTAGGTAATAAAAAAAAAAAATTAAGCCATTAATCCCAATGGGTTTTGATCTTTCTGACTTTATACACTGTTTTTTTCTGAATGGTTAGATAAGTAGAATATCTAGATGTTTTAAGTAATAAAATTGCCCACATTTATTTTTTGCGTATAACTGTTAATACATTAGATAAAAAATCCCATATTAGGCATCTTTATGTCTTTAATAAGCGATTACTTTTGCATCTATTCATCCTTATTTAATATTATTTAGGATTAACCTTTAAGGTTTCTCTTGATTTAAATTGATATTAGGGGCCGTATCTATATTATTTTTATTTATGTCGATGTTAATTATATATAGAAGTAAGTGAATTTTACAAATCAATAGATTGAAATATAAATCCCTTTAGCGAATTATTTGTAAACAATATTATTAAACTTTATGCTACACCAATTATTGCCTTACTATATTGGCAGCCAATTAATAGTTATTAAAGAAAAATAACAATCAAATTAGTACTTATCACCAAGTAAATTATAGTGATATCTAGCTAAAGAAGAAGCTTGGTTACCACTACATATAACTAAAAAATGCTGGAACCCAAAACAACAGCTAATGTTTTATTTGTTATGTAATATTTGTAAGAGTAATTATGACCAGACAACAGTCACATGTCTAACAGTGGAAATATCATTATATACGTTCTTGTATATTATATGATGGTTATTTGCTAGTATATATTCTCTTATTAGCAATGATAGGTGCCATATTAATTACGGATAAAACAAGTGCAGATAAACAATAAATATTATATAAGTTATTTTTTTAGCAAGGGCAGAGCTATAAATTGAATCATTCCTTCTGTTCTCTGCCTTAAGATAGGATACTATGTTTAGCTATGCTTAGCATGTTAACTAAGGTTAAATATCTACTTATTTCACTTCAGCAGCTAAATGACAATTATAAGAATGGGTTTTGGTCTAAGGTCGTTCACAGTAAGACTTACTTTTAGGTATAACATTTATCCTTTCTTCTGTTTTCTTAAAGACTTTCCTTTTGGTAATTCATATTCTAAATTGCTATAAAATCTAGCACTTTAATTTAAAACAAGGCTCAGCTAATAGTAAATGACTACGCATGGCTTCCACAGTAGCCGCTCTGTTTCTGATTATATTTATATCCCTTCCCCCCGCGCCGTCTGAAAATAAGGGAGGCGGCTGTTTGCACGTTTATTACTTGAACTAGGATAGCCTGGTTATATAAATCAATACTTGCTCTTTTTGAGACGTTTTTAGGAAAAAATAGGGAGACAGGCGCGGTGAATACAACAGCAAAATATGTTGCCAGCAGTATGATTTTTTCACCAGACCAACAAATAAACCTAATATCTTTTTTTATACGCTGCGTGTTGAGTAATAGTAAAGGGTAGGCTTCGTGATTGGTTAGACTGCCTGGTCCTGGCTATCTCCTGTGTATATTTATATGAGCACTCGTTATTTATTTTATGAAGGCTACAGAAATAATAAAGGACTTCCGTAATAATTATTAAAATAAAAATGAGAGAATATTAGTTCAATCTGGTAGAACGTTTGTCTTACACACAAGATATTTAAAGGTTTCAATTCCTGTTATTTTCTCAATTTTGAATATAGGTTAAAAAGATAACTGGTTTTATATTGTGAACTTGATTATCTCCTTGGATCTAATGCGTTATTTTTTTACCAGGTACGGGGTGGAGGTGGTACGCTTCTGTTTGCTAGCTAACGCTTCTACTAACTCTTATACCCCTCTTTTGAGAAAACCTGGTCGGCTTAAAAGCTGGTTAAATTGAAATAACAAAAAAACAATAAAAAATAATAAGATCTTGCTTCTAGGGAACTTTTTTTATCCATATCTTGAACCAAAGATTATAGATATAGGTTTGTAGCTTAGCTACCTAAAGGTACAATAAAGATCGCATCTGAAATACATAAACACCTGTAAGGAATTAACTGGGTGAACAAGGTAGTAATATACGGCATCCACAAGCTATCTAAATATATATAGTTAACATTCCTTAACTTAAATCCGGTAAAGTGTATCTTGATAGAATGTCAATCAGCGTTCGATATCCGCTGAGGAATTAGCTCTCCTATTCTCGATCGCTTGCATAGAGCTATCCTAGAACCCTGTTCCTAAGGATATGAAATATTCGGGTTTATAGTGGCGGTCGCTATCGTATACCCTCTTTGTACGCTATTTCGATTAGTATTTCTGGCTGTGTCCGAAGGCTCTAGGAAGTAAAGGGATGTCAAAGGCCAAGCGATTAGGATTTACAGAAGTAAGGTAAAAGGAAAAAATATAGAGGGAGGGGACTCCAACCATAAGCAGTTTAAGTAAATAGAGTGATATAATAAGATAGCTTCATAAGGCACAGGGCCTTTAATTTGTACGGATTATAGAAGAATGTGACCGAAGTGGTTTAAAGGTTGGTAAGTTTGAACTTATTTGGGTTGTTTAAAACCCCATTATTCCGATTCGAATCGGCAGTCTTCTCTGTAAAGGCTTGTTTCTATGGGCAGTTGGTTTTAGTAACACCTAGGCGTACAGGACTATTATAGCCCCCCTAAGCATCCCTGGTACGAGTGTTGCAGGCGAGTAAAACATACAAGAGAGTAGTTAGATTGGTTAAATAGGAAGCTTTCAACCTTCAAAATTCTTGGTTCATCCAAGTACCTTAGTTAATAATGAAGAAAGATTATATACACATTATACCTATTGTTAACCGTTATCTAACTAATTAACAAAAGTTTCTTGACCCCTTTCTTCGTAGAGGATCCGGGTGGCTAACCAGTACCCCCTTGTAGCTAGCCACATTTAGCACACCCTGTAAGGGGGTGCAAAGCAAGGGAAATCAGGATTAGTAAAAATAATTTTAAGAGATGTGAGGAAGGCTTGAATGAAAATCCGTCCAGGGCTGTGGTTTAATCTATGGATAACAATAAGAAGTCTAGTGCCTAGGTGCTTTTATCCTGCTCTGCTGCTAAAGTAAGAGGATGAGTTACATTAGTTACTTTGTTCTACACTATCACACGTATTCAGGGAAGTAGGCATACCATATTTTTTTTCCTAGATCGAGAGGAATCAGCCACGCCCACTCAATCTCGAGGAGGATTCCGGGGGGGGGTGCAAAGGCCAGAGGGAAAGACCGTACGAAGCTCTAGAAAGTATAACCACAATGCAGCAGCAAAATTGGATAGTTAATTATTGTCATTGAAAATTGTTTCTATGAGTGCTACGCTAATGCCTTGCTTTATATTTTTCATGTTCACTGACCCCCTATCTCGAATATGGGTGCAGGTTGCCGCTTTGGAACGGTTACTGAGTAAAACTAGCAATATGATATTTTTGTGCTGCAAGCAAGATATTATTCCATATCTTTTAGTAGTTTGAGGTTGTATTCATATTTCAACAATTGTATAAATTAAGGGGTCGAAGGATTGAATTTAAACCATATTAGATAGAATATCATTAACTTGAAGTTTTAGTTTTATTTTATAGTATTGGTTGTTTATTATGCCTAACCTACATAGATTGTGAAAGATCCACAAACGGGTAGTCCGATGCGGGTGTTAAAGCTTGCCTTTCCTTGGGAGAAGTTTTTTCCTGGTTCGATTCACTAGTAACCCGAATAACTCAATCCTTACCTTAGAAACCATGTAAGAAATACGTTTTGATGAAACAAAGATATATAAGGTTTACTTGTAATTATATAAGTATATAAGGAAACTATTATTGGAATTTTGCCATGTATCAAAGAAATATTAATATCCATAGGCATAAAACTCCAAAACTTTTTAACTCGCCTCGGTGAAAGGGGACGATTGAACCCGGGTTAAATAACCTTACCTCTTATGGCAAAGGCTCTTATATTTTGACTTTTTTAAGAATTTGTGAACTTTATCCATTTCATATACAATAATTATAAAAATTGTCTTGCTGGTCTCCAGCATGGGACAAATTTTCATTCTTAGAAATTAAGGAGCCGTGCTTATTTCTTCTGATTGTCTGGCTTATTGTTTTTAAAGTCGCAAAGTAAAACTTGGCAATCTAGAATATTGGGGTAACTTCCTATAAGTTAACAATAAAGTTCGTTAAGAGAAATCGTAATCGTCTAAACGAAGTGAATTTGTAAATACTTGAGTAAACTTCAGAAAAAGAATCAAAAGGAATTTTCATACTGAATACCTGGAGTGAAATAGAGGTAGTCTATAAAGTAGAACGTACAATAAACTGTCTTAAATAAATGGGAACCTGTTCCTCAAAGGCTAAATAATGATTACATGAGCGCGATTCATGAAAAGTACCATGAGGAACTGAAACGAAAATATGTTTTATAAAGCAGGTTCAGATAAAAGGAAGTACTTTTTTGCAAATGGGTCACCAAGTTAACGTTAGATGCGAGCTATATCGTAGTTAAACCGGGCGTTAAAATAACGATAACAGTGTCTAAAGTTAGACCACGAAGCACGTGATTTTTACCAATAGTTGCCAGGATTATAACATTCCGAACGGGTGTTGTAGGCATTAATCTCCGAAGAACTGTGGTAGGTGTAGTGAAAGATCAACGACTGATGTGAATAGCTGGTAAGAGAATAAGATCTAAAGCAATTCTTTAAATTAGCCAGTATGTAGAAATGTAACTTTCTGCAATAAACCCATCAAATTTGACGGAAAACCCTTAAAGCAATCAGGACCAAGCAAAATATGGTAACATATTTGTGGCACGGTAATGGACTCGTGGTAAGTAAAAAACCGCAGATTTGAGATATAACGTACAGTTATGGGTCGAACTCCGCAGCCAAAACACCTATAAGGTCTGCAGTTCCAATCACGTAAAGTTGGTTGGCTTTAATTATATGGCAGGCTTACGCTGCAAGCTAAAGCTCTAATTTATACGGCTTAGCATATAAAGTAGACTTATTCGAAGGTTTACAGAAGTAAGAAATACGAAATTTAAGCTCCAACAGAGGTTCTTGTGTATTTAGGTTTTAATAGAGAAATTACAATACAGTAATTAAGAATAAAAAAAAAACTTGCTTAAGAATGCTTGTGGTAATCTCCGCCTGATAAGTAGGAATAAATTGCACAAAGAGAAGAGTAACTTATTTGGGTTACACAATTTTATTTATAGTCATAATAGGGCCTTTAATAAAAAGTATTAGTTTATTTAAAGGAGTATACAGAAATATATTAAGGCAAGCTCACATGAAAAAAGATATTACACTACAGGTATGACACCCGTAATGCTTCATATAAAAATGGTTATCATGGGCTAAATATTCAAATATTAAATGATAGGGTGCTTTTTCGCCCTATCCCTTCGGGATAGATAAAAAGGTTGGGTCTATATGTGGATTAATAATATTAATATACAATTTATCTAAATCCCCGGAGGGATGAATGGTGAGCTCTATAAATTTTAATTAATAGATTTGATAGAATTTACAGTGTTAAAGCTTTAACCTTTTACCGTAAAACCTCTCACGGCGGCCAAGCTCGCTTCTTTGTAAAATATGGTATATAGTTTACTTTACTTTATTGTATATTAGATATCTATACTGATAAAAGAAAAGTTTATAAAAAGAGAACAATACATCTATCTTTTTTAAAACCACAAATATAAACCCGTACTAGAAAAGGCTAATTCTTTTTCTAGGTAATAATCATACCAGAAGAACTTTAAAGTCTTTTTTACGAAGAAGGAACGTATACTTAATGAATGAGCTAGAAATCAATTAAGCTATTTGCAAAGCAACAAGGAAGAATATTACACAGTAATTAGAGATAAAATATTACAAGCGAAAAGTATAAAAAGACTTTCAGAAAAAATACCACGCGTCAAAGAATAGCTAAATCAGCATCAAGCCTTATAGGTGCTGTAAAGGTTCGATGTTATAATACTATTACGAAGGAAAAAGATCTTTGATAATTTAACAGCAACAGCTAACCCACCCCATAGGGTTTACAGCCAGTCAGTAGGCTTGAAGCTTAAAAAGTGAAGATTAATAAAAAATATTTTTCATTATTACAAGAGAGTTGTTTCATTTATATTTTGCTAGAAACGTTGATTAATAAATATATATAAGTTATTACGTTTTTATATTTAGGCGAGAAAGGACTTCATCTTAACCAGACGCCTTTGGTCCATTTATTTATATGTCTAATACAATTAAGAAAGTTTCGCTAAAAGTGGTAAGAATTAGTCCTGCGAACCTCTTAAAGTAGGCAATTTAAATAATATCTTAGCGGTACATAAAATTTTATCTCACACCCAAGAATTTCGTAACGTTTTTATTTTACAAATGGGGACCATGAAGATTTTATCAGTGGAAGATGAATAGACTAAGGGAATGGCAAAAGATATATCTTGAAATTTATCAGACATAGAATGATAAGGCTTGAAGCACACCCTTTTTGATAGACAGGGAACCTTCTGCAGTAAACATCAATATTGGAGGAAAAGGTCCTAAAGGCAATATGAACCAAAAATAAGATAGAATACACTACGGCTCAAGGTAATTGATCGGTAAGGTAAAATATGGATTGATATAACATGAGATTATCCCGCATAGCCAAAGCACCCTTCTTAAACGGCTGTGCAGTTCATTCTACTTAAATGTCTGGTTGGCTATAATTATAGTAATATAATATTACTAAGATATAGTCAGGCCTTCATTCGTAAGAATTCAATGGCAAATAAAATAATTATTAAATTTCTTTTCTCATAAGTAAGTTTACGATTAAATACATTCTACGTATTACATAAATACAAAAACATTTGAGAATATAGTTACCAATCAGACATCTTCCAATAATACCTATAAAAAAGTTATAGTACTGCAATTTTGTGTGCTGTCTCGAAGCCGCCAGCAAGAAAATTTCAATATTATTAAGATACCAAAAATAAAAATCAGGGTATCTATAAAAAATGATAAAATTCGTCAATGGTTATAGTTTGAACGTAGTGGTTTAAAAATTAGCAAAAGGAGGTAGGTGGTTATTATAAAGGAAGTGGGCGCTTCCTCTACAAAGGAATCTTAGACCCCTATTCATGCTGCTTTATTACAAAAATGGCCATACTATTCTATTTACAAATATTAGAGGTATTGTAGCCAGAAAGACTTATTAAACAGAGCAACAGGCATTATTGGATAAAATATTTAAAACCCTGAAATATAAATATTTAAAAAACGCTTTGCTTTATTAGGGGAGCTCCGGGCGCCTAAACAATATAGTCGAATGAAACTAGTTTGAAGTTTAAAAGTTAAAATCTATCTGTCGGAGAGCAGTAAAAATACTATCATCAAGTACATGTAGTTTAAAGAAGTAGCGTTCCAGAAGTAAAGATAAATTTAATCTTACTACCACTAAAACTATTAGAAAAACAATCTTATCCGCAGAAAGCTAGCATAATATTACAGCTAAAACTAGCAGAGGGATGAGTAAATGAGTAGACCTTAAATATTGAGACTGACGAAAACATTAGTTATTTTTACCTTTAACTAAAAGCTTGGTGAAATATTTAGTATTTAAAAGACAAGTTGTAAGAAAAGAGGAA
>JACYFI010001715.1:0-10080 GCA_020975735.1 Ophiocordyceps xuefengensis | reverse complement strand
AAATTATTAACTAGTAAAAAAGAAACTAATCAAATAATATTCAAAATTGCTTCTTTTATTTAACAACAGATTACGCATTTGTGCTGGGAACTCTAGTAAAATGAATCACCAAAAAATAAACGAGTTAAAACAATATTAAATTTGATAAGGCTGCTGATAGATACAATAGATGTAAAGCCAAGAATTCCCTTACTGGTAATCTTCAGTAATACCTATAAAAGTTAAAGAACTTCCCCCTAATCTGAAAGTTGAAAAGTTAAAAAGGTGTACCAACAATTACCTAAACATAAGATAGAAAACGAAATAAGGACGAATAACGTGCATTAAAGTGCAACTAAACTTCTGTAGAAGTATCTATAAGATCTAGTCCAGTTCTATCGCTATTAACCTCCCCTGCGCAAACAAAGACCACTTGATTAACAATATCCGTGTGCGTTTAAATCCCTAATCCAATAAACCTTCTAGACCTTGGACTAGGGTGTTACTTAAAAGAGCACTATTAAGTTTATACTGAAGCATGAGCCACTCAAGAAATATGCATTAAACTCTTAATAATCTGGTAGTCTTAAATAAGTACTAAAAACTAGCATAAAGAACAGATTAAGTCCCTAAACATAACAATTTAAAATATAATTAACTGTAACTCTAGGAATCTATAGGTAAAAATAGTGTGAATATACCCATTATATGACTAACTTTTAAAGAAGGAATCCCGCTAAAAGACAATACTACGCCTCAGGGGTGACTTTCCACGTGTGCCCTTCTAGTAGTTCATTAATTAACTCCATAAACCGCAGGAGTGTTTTACATAATGCATAAACGCTAAAATATCCCTAACAATAAAAATATTTGTATTTAGATTCTAAACATTTAAATTTAAATAAATGGGTATCAATAGAATCAGTACTACCCCATAAGTAGGTGGAATAGATATTTAATATAGTAAATATAGAGAGAAATAAGAGCCCATAATGTATTTTAGAATAAATAGTTAACTAGCACCCTATTTTATTATCAGACCCAAACTACGCTATAAATATAAATAAAGGGAAGGTAAAGATACTTTCAAAGAATATATTAAAAAAACAGTTTTTATCCTTTAAACTTGTCCAATAAAAATCGGCTGAATAATAACATTTCTAACAATAGCATTAATTACTAAATAAGTATTTTTTCTTATTTTCGCTTTTTATAGATCTCAAATTTGATTAATAACGCTACGGAGTAATTATTGTTAGTTCATACTACATAACGTTATACCCGTGTATACACCATCTAGACCTGAAATAAAATATCAAAGTGGTTGAATATTTATAATGGTTCCTTGTACATAATTGAAATAGCGTTTAGTACTTTATTAAAGTACTGTGAAAATAATTGAAGAATATAATTAACAGTTATTTACCTAAAGGTTTTAAAGGTACTATTATTTTTTGGTAGTGGTGGCCTACGTAAGCTTTTAAGTTTTTTTCCCATAGTAGGAGTTTATTATAGAGATATAATCGCACCATAACAGTGACATGTTAAATAAAGTATAACATTGTCCAAAATAGATTATCTTGATACGTTAGGATTTTGTAGTTTAAGGCCTACTGCTAAGTCCTTAAGGCCAATGGACAATGCACTTCAATGGGTGAATAATCCTTGCACTCTGTATTTTTTTCCTTTGCTTGGCTTCAAGCTGGGAAAGAGCAGCGAAGGCGGCTGCCGACAAAAATAGCAGGAGCCTCAAGAGTTATTTGTCGCGAAAAGAATATTTTTCTAGATACGCTTGCAGAAGGCATAGGAAAATAATAGCATGAAGCACTCACTCTACCTTATAAGCTAGCCTTTCGTTTAGTCCTAAGCCCAACAGGGGAGGCGTGCCTGTGCCTCTGAAGGGTATAGAGATACCGGCTTATTTTTCATGAAGGAGCACGACCAGCAAGCCCTAAACTCCTAATATTTTCTTTAAATATATAGTGCGGATATTCTTACGATAGGTCAATTATTTTAGTGTTAAATTATTTTAGTAGACGGTGGCTGCTAGCGCGGGTCTCCGTTAATTTGCTATCGCATTAGCAATAACAAATTGACCCAGCTTATAAGAACTGCAAGCTCATATATCTTTTCTGCATTCATATCACTGCATACTTTACGAGAATATAACTCTATTTAATAGATCTATAAATTGTTAAAATCAAATTTATATTGTTAATAAATACGTCCCCAAAGA
Organism: Ophiocordyceps xuefengensis; assembly: GCA_020975735.1. NCBI lineage: Eukaryota > Fungi > Ascomycota > Sordariomycetes > Hypocreales > Ophiocordycipitaceae > Ophiocordyceps > Ophiocordyceps xuefengensis. Next base: position 7,865 of record JACYFI010001715.1, on the reverse strand, counting down.
TATATAATATAGAAGGTATTATCAATTATTTAAAAGCAATAAAATATAAGCCAGTAAGAACAGTTCCAACAGGAAAGGGACATCAAACTGGTACGAAAATCTAATTCTAGCAAAAGAGTGCCCGGGCCTCAAATTAAAAATGCAAAAAACCAAAATTGAAGCCTTTTTTTATACTCTAAAGTTAACCTGGGACAATAACCCTGCTACATAAGAACTAGTAAAAAATTGTCTTCTTTTAAAAAGTATTCCGTAGATGTAGTTCATCCTATATCAATAAATGAATGGCTGTTATAAAACTTAATTGGAATCAAATTTCAAATAAAATCGATTTTTGTCAAATATACCATCAAGCAATAAAAATAACTTTAAAAATAACACATTTAATACAAATTTACTGAGAATTTCGGTCAAAAGAGAAAGAAGCGGAATATATAAAGCCGCGTGTTCGCGTCATTAAGATCTCGCTAAACTAATCAGATTCCGTTGGGTTCAGTTTCTTATTTATTTTTGGTTCTTTTAATATGTGCCAAACGATGTGTTACGAGAGCAGTGGCCCATACGTACGTTAGCCACTTAAATTCCTAGTTTAAATTATTAACATCTTTATAATAAGCTTATATAAATTTAAGAGTTCCGGCACATCCTACTGGTATATCCTAGAGGATTAAATGGTTTAGCTCAATTACTACAAATCTATTTTTAAATTTTATATTTAAAGTAGCCACCTAGGTAATATTAAATACTACACCTAAAAGGGTATTTATTCCTTGGCCTTTACTCCATTCTAGCCCTTTGTCGTTATAATCGGCGTCCCTTTTGGACTAAATTGGTTTTAACCTGTCCGGGGGTTACAATCTGAATTATAGTTCTCATTAGTTGTTATTAACCTAATGTATTACTGAGCAAAGGCACTAAAACTTTTAAAAAGGTATCTAATTTCATTTAGGAATATATAAACTAGTTTACTAAGCTCTGTTAAATTTTATGGCTTGAATTTCTTTTGTCCTGTGTATGGCTAAAATACTTGTATATATCACTTTAATTATCTAAATACATCTTAATAAAAAGCTTTTGTGCGTGCGTGCGTGCGGGCTAGCGCACTTCGAAGATTATTTTTATATTTTAAGTGCTCGCATTAAGTCTATATAAAATTCTTTCTCGTTACTGCCAAGTAACTTTTAGTTTATCTGTTCACGGATAGATCAAATAATAAATACCTCCATTTCACCCCTTTTAATAGACCTTGGTGTGATTTTATGTAGAATCTTTATGTAACAAAATCTAGACTTTAAAATCACTTGAGGGTTTTAATATTTTAGGAAACAGGTTTAAAGAAGGGATGTATAATATTGCCTACACGATGTATGAAGTACTTCCGAGCACGTAAAAGGTAACTCTAACTACAATTTTTACACACCGTTATAAAACGAGTGAAGGTGTATTTAATCACCATTTACTTAAGATTTAACTAAGTAAATAAATCGAATACGTTCTAACTTAGATAGAGCTTTTATAAATCTATATAATATTTTGTATAAAGTTAAATAATATTGAAGAGCTGCGCCACATACACTAACCTTTAGATATTCCTAAATGCTTACAGTCGTAAGTATACGATTAATTAGTGTCATGTTTTCCCTTAGCACAAGCTATGGCTGTAAGCGAGAATCAAAAATAATGCAATAAATTTCTAATTAAAATATCATTTAAAATGTTCAATTAAGATAAAATCTTTTGCACTACCATTGTATTTGTTATACCATTTCCAATAAGTATTAAATAAATACCTCCGTTTGCCTTTTTAATATTATTTGTATAGAACTCCATACAGTTTCAATATTAAAATTTTTTAAAATATTTCACATCGCAAATAGACACTTATGTCGGGTATTATTCTAAAGGGCTTCAAATGGGCTCCGATTTAAATGAATAAAACTCTTAGTATTTGGTGTAATTTTGGTGCTGTATCTTTTTTTGCGGCTCTTCCTTCAACACGCAAGGCAAAAAAAAATTAGTATGTAATGCGGCGGAAATACGATAAAAAACTCATTTATTAGTCTTATTAAAGCACGCCGGCTCGTTCAATAATAGATAGGCTTTGTAAGTTAGATTATTTATTAAGATTCGTCACGTAATCGTATCACTCCGTACTATAACTCCGGATCTAATACTTTGTTTTAATATTATAAATTAAAGATCAACCTATAGGTCTCTGGAAGATTTTATCTTTTTAAACTTACTTCCCTGCTGGGATCTTCCTATAATAAAGACATTCCCGAATTGTGAGTCTATTATGAGATAACATTCTAAATAGCCTCAGCTAAATCGAACGGGAGGCCTCGTTGAGTTATCTTGCTCACGAACCTCAATAAAGAATATTTTATATTATACAAATAAAGGGTAAAAGCTCATCTCTATTTTTTGAAACGGTACGTTTTATATCTAATAATTAAACTATTTTTGTTAATCAATATGTATGATTAAAATACTGAAACTTAAACTAATTCTAGCTGAATTAATTTTGGGCTGTTACTTCTTAAAGGACCGCCTAAGGAAAAGCATATTCTACTATTGGCAATTCATCCCGACTAATAATATACCACAGTAGGTAGCTAAAAGATAAAAGAGTCCTTAGCCAATAAATTAGTAATACCCCAATTCCATATCACCCTAAACAGATAATCCAGGCCGCCCCATATGGGAATACCAGCGTTAACCTAAATAAGGCGAAATATTATTGTTTACTATGTGACCTAAAAAAAATAATAATTAATACTTTAGCTTGCGTAGGGTGCAACATACTCTTTTAAAATTATGTATAAGCACTGCGGACATGCTGTAATAACCTGAAAACGAATCTTTCCTTTTTTTACTCCATTGTATGTAGAGCTACTACCTCGCGCGACCATACACCAGGAAAAAGTTTCTAGGATGTTTCTTCCCTAAAAAGTTGAATGAATTAATTACAATATCCATTCTAACAAGTATAAAATTTTTTACCCCTTACTTTTTTCCAGTGGGGTCTGACTATTATTTTAAGATTAAAAACAAGGGTGGCTGGCCGAAAGCTTAGCGCCTCTTGAACACCGTCACCATGTAGCGATTGACACTGCATAACCTTAACTAGGGCACTTGCGCGGATTGCCATTTCCTTTCGTGGCATCTATTTTGATTTTACTTTACCTCCGAGGATTACCCTGAGCCGTTGTATTAGTACTGATACATTTAGGTTAAATGCGTTAAGGGGTTCCCGCAAATTTAGATGATGTATAGCAAAAGGTTTCAACGTTTCCTTCTTAAGCCGAGTAAGAAGTAGCTTACACCTTTAATTCAAAAAACTTTTTTTTTTTATGGTGATTGCTGAAACAAATCTAACATTTATACTCTTTTCTTTATAGGGGAAAATGCTGCCCCTAAAATCTACATAATTGTTTAAGTACTTATTTATATTCTTTAGGTCCTTTTACTTATAAGCATAATTTAGCTTTTATTATTAGTAGTAATATAATTATTATAATTAACTTTTTTTAATTAAACAATTAATATAACTGGCTGTGCTTCAGACCGGGCTTATTAAATAATGTTTTCTTTTTTACTTAGCCAGAGCGCAATAGCTAACTTTTGGTATAATCATGGCTGAAGTATTAATACTAATTTCCACCTTATGATTAGCAAGCTTTCAAGATCCAAATTATTTCTCTAATTAGAATCATAATCACATTAAAATAGTTACAACTTTTGGTATTTCTATAGTATAATGGACATTTAAGTAACTAAAGTTTGAGAGCAATTTATAAATCCAACTCTACAATTATAAATTTTCTTAATGAATAATTTTCTTCCTTTGATTTTTTTTCCTAATTTCTAAAGTCTAATTCATAACTAAATATATAATTACCCTAATATAAACCTCCTGTTAATTCCATTTATGCTAGGGTGATTAACATTAATAATTCTGTTTTTTAGTTAAGAATTTTAGCTATTGTAGCCTTTCAGATTTGGTATAATATTTTAAATATAGTACCATCATCGCTTTTTTATTTTATATATTCATAACCTTTTTGCTATGAGTACGGTCTAATTTCAACCCTAAGCATTCGCTTACCTAGTTTTTCTAAAAGTCATAAGAAATTCTATCCTAGTTGTTAAAAAACAGTAATATTTTAATATGGAAGTCGCAAAAGCTCTTATGGTATTTTATATAAAGGCATTTGAGAACTTTCTCTAGCTACCCTAAGTCAATAGATTAACTCATGAATCCTTAACTGATTGTCATACAACCTAAAGTACTTAATTGTCCATGACCATATGTCCGAGTAAATATGTAATAACCTTTTTAGAGGGCACTTATCAAATTTGATTCTAGGTTGTCTAAGTTTAAGTATCTCCTCATATAAATAAATCATAAAAATTTGGAATAATCGGTTTATATTACTTTAAATAATATGTTAAATTTGAAAGGGTAAAGTATTTTTGTTTAAAGCCCGTAATGATTTTATCCTTTTTTCGAGCATATTTTGCATTACAAATTTCTAACACAGAAAATTCGGAGTTACCCCGAACCGATAGTTTTGGTCATTTTCTTTGTAAAAAAAAATCTAAAACGCAATGGAAATCTTATCGTCAAATGTCACATTAAAGGGATGGCTTTTATAAAAATTTCGAGGTGCTCTGGACCGCGAGGGCCTAGGATTTTTAGCTCCAACCTGTTTTCCTTGCCTTCTGATCACGCAACAAAAATTATTCAGGGGTTATTTTTTAAATAAGACAAAAATAATATACCATTTTTACTCCCCTCCCTTATAAACCTTAAAATATGTATTAAGAAGAAGGTGTAAAGAAAGGAATCTTTACAATAATCTATTACAAATTTAACCTTAAAAGGATAGCCCATTGCCGCACTAAAGGGCTTTTATATAAACGCATTAATAGTTTAATGTATAACATAGAAGCTATGATAAAATATTATAAAGTCATCTTTGACCTTAAAGCATACAGACCTAATCTTCTTTGGATACTAGGCCACAGTTTTCTTTCAGCACAGGGTTAACATATGCTACTACCAGTGTGAAGCTGGCAACAATTGAAACACTAAAATTTTCGACATAATTGGGAAATAAAGTTGTAGGGTACAATTTCAATTTTGGTGTGGTGTGGGAGGCAAGTAATTTCTTTTATTCAATAAGTTTAATAATACACGCTATTAATAATAATATAGGAAGGGGCGCACTTCTGTGGTGGGGCCCAATTCCAAACAAAAAATATAGCTCTTGCATTTTTCTATTGCATACATAGTTAGCACTAAAAAACAGTATAAAAGTACATGGTACTGACTAATTTATACTTAGGTTGACATAATTGAACCTTAAGATACTTTTAAGGGGCAGGTGGCATACTTCTCTCTTATGATAGGGTATGCCTGCAGGCCCGCAAAAAATTAGCCAATAATATATTAAAAATTAATAGATATTTTTATTATTAGTAGGACCAGCCCTACTGGTGTCGAAATTACCAAAATAATAGAGGATACGCAAAGTTTAGGCGCTATAGCAAAGCAGTTATTCCTAGCTTGTCTGCTAACACTGAGCACAAGGGGGCCGCTAGCCTCATCTCCAGAAACTCGAACTAAATCGTAATATGGTAAAGGTATTAATTCTCTGCCATGAAGCTAATGAGATCAAGATTTTTTTATCTAAAACAAGCAATATGTTCTAAACAGCTATTCACATTATCAAGCGTCCATGATATAAAATTCCAACTTTAATAAAAAAAGCTTGCTAATTTGGAGTAATTTTTTGTTCATAGGAAAGGGACGATATACAAGCTAAGATCTTATTTATGTACTCTGTAAGGTAAACTTTACAAATGCCCGTAGGTTTCTTAGGTGGGGGCGTTTGTTAAGCTCATTCTTAGACCTACTGTTAATATCTGTTTTAAATGTTAGCTTGTAGTATTCTGTAAATAGAACCCTGGTGTTAAATTAAGGATGTCTACTAACTACTCTTACCCTATTACAATTTGTTTGTAAAACATTGTATAAGGAATCTAAATCAAGCCGGCCACTACACTTACATAGAATCTCTTACACTACTAATTAAAATTTTATCTGAAAATGCATCAGGATATCCTCGTAGTTCTTCTAGGCATACCTTGTTGGATTTATATGATCTTATTTCCTGACAATAACCGGATCTGTGCATGTTTCACTGGCAGAGATAATTGAAAAGGGGTGTAACCCTTTCTTTTTACAATTAAGAATAAAATATTCTATCTTATATTTGTTTCATCTGTATCTATATAATTTTTTTATAGTATGCGTCTAATATGTAAATCTTTTGTACAAATAGATAATCTACACTCCCTTTAGCACTTCTTTAATAAACTGCCTGATGCACTATTGTAAAACATAACCCCCTTTCTTACGTTGAGCTAAGATTTATACAGAACTTAGGTTTTACCTGTACATAGGATTATTGCAGGCCTTCTATCTTTATCATAATGTGCAATAGCATTTCCTTGGATTTTTCCTTTATTTAACACATTGGGATTAATAGGCCCTAGTGTTTCTATAAGAGTTTTGATTATCGAAAATTAAGCAGAACTTTGTGCGAAAAAATTATTTTTTTACTTCTTCACGCCGCCAGCTTTCTCATAGCATAAAAAATCAGAAAATAAAAGTTACTAGTCATTACTTAATGTATTTAAATCAGAAAAAGGTTTACGTTTTTCGGAAATTCCAGAATATTTAGAGTTTCTTTTAGCACTCTTTTTGGAGTCTTTTCTAAATCCCATACTAGGCATTCCTGGCCGCAGGGTTATAAAATTTATAACAGGTTATATATAAATTCGAATATTATCTGTGTTATTACAGATAATATCTTGCTTTTATAGTGACCCTCCTATTTACCGATACATCTATATAACATAACTGAGCATTGGCGTTTAACGAGAAAATGACTGGCTTGCCCCTCATACTTCAAAATAGAAATTAGATATATAACCGTATTAATCCGGGCTAAACAACAAAAGGAAGTTAGTAAGTGGCTAATTAGCCTAAATAAATACCTGTAACTACGTTATTCCGTTTAACGCTATTTCTTTTATAAGTAATACAACCCTGATTTTTTATTCGAGGCTTCCCGCTCCATAAATGTTTCTCTATTAAAGATGGTAAATAGAGATGGTTTTCAAATTAACTAAGTCTCCAATTTGGACTGATCAAAAAATGATGTTTAAGGTTTAAACAAGTAATTAAAATATTTTATTTGACTTTGTTTTTTTTTGCTTATTTTTCTTAGGGCCAATGGGCCCTTACAAGGCATAGAAAACATAAAAGGCGTCAAAAAAGCCCCAATCAGTTCATCATTTAAGTTTGGAGTTGTCCGGAGTAATAGTATTTAAGTTTTTGGAGTAATGGGTGCAAGGTCGGATAATTGGTTAATATATTTTTCGTTATCGCAAAGCTATCCTACTCTTTATGAGCACTCCCAACGGGTCATATTAATTATATTTTCAAAGCTAAAATGATAATAGGGGTACAGGAAAAGTTAACAGAGGAATGATTTAACATATCAGGATTGAGTTTATTAGGACTATTTCTTTAACTATAATTTCAACCACGTATAGTCCTGAGTCCTACTTAAAAATTAATAGGAGGATTGTACCCATATTTATTGGTAGGTTCCTGACTAATGGTCTATGTAATACTGGCCAATTTAAATAAGGGTTTCTTACGCTATGTAGTTGATTAAAATTTATATCACCTGAAAAAAGGCCTACTGTGGAACCTATAAAAGTGTTGAGAGAAAAATTGTAGGAGTTAACCCTATTAAATAAAAAGTCAAAATTGTGATCTTAGCAAGATA
>JACYFI010001714.1:0-11899 GCA_020975735.1 Ophiocordyceps xuefengensis | reverse complement strand
TCCTTTGCTATTTTTTTGAGCTTATTCCATAGAAAATGCACTGTGGATAGGTACCAAAACTCCGGGGGTAAACCTTAAAGCTTTAATAACAACTATTTTTATCCGAAAGATTATGTAGCTGGTCTCCATTAATGGATTTGAGAGATTAGGTAAACATTAAAAGATTCTTGGCTAATCCAGGATCGGTATCGCGGACTAAAACAAGATTTTAGTCAATTATCCTGTTAAAATGGAGACAACGAGCAAGAGCGTTCCTCAAATATTATCTAAATATTGTAAGGTGGGTGCTTAAGTGCCAGGGAAAACTTGGGGTTTAAAAAAATTCTATAAAGATAATTAAATACTATTTGTACCGAGGCGTTCGCAATAAAAAATGTAAATAAAAATATTCTATGTTTAAAGAAACTAAAACATGCATATCTAGAAATAAACACTATATAAAAATCAAACTTCAAGAATTAAATCCATTTATTATATTACTGGGTTTCTATGAGAAAGGATGCTTTTTAATAGGTGTTTACGTCAGAAATTCTAATCCTAAGGTAGGTTTATAGAAGTAAAAACTATATTTCAGACTAGTCTTTCAATATGAGAATGGAATATAGCCTTATTAGAACCCAAATCTCAATTGTGTATTCTTCTGGTGTGGTAAAAATCACAAAAATTTAGGGGGCCGGAAATCTGTTCAAATTAGGTATTCGTTTAGAAGATTTAAAATTTATAATTAAATCATTTCTGACAACTATCCGTTATTAAACTTTTAAGCAATCCACTATTTACTTTTTAAAAGAAGTTTAAATTTGATGGGAAAAACAAGGTCACCTGTACATTAGAAGTTTAAAATAAAGTTATTTCTATAAAAGTTTATTAAAAGTGAAAATTATCTGATTTGCGCTAAGCTTTAGTTTTCCCTAAGCTCAAGCTTTAAAAACCAAGTAGTGATCCGCCCTACAGTAAATTTTAATCCTAAGTATCAAACTGATTAGCTGCTTTACAGGGCGCGGAAGTGTCGTTTTTTATAGGCCATGAAAAAATTCACCCGGTCAAATAGAGAAACAGTATGGATTAAGATTATTTTTACTCAACACCAGTTAAAAGATAAAGAACTTTTAGAAAGTTTAATATCTAGCCATTAAAGTTGGTGTGAGATATTATGATCCTAAATATAGAGTGGTGGGAGTTTATGTTGAAAATATTACAGATGTTTTCCGTAATAAAATTATACCGTTATATTTGAAAAATTAAATTACATGGTTTAAAATAAAAAATTACGAAGATTTTTAAACAAGCGGCTTTATTATGGAAAAAAACCCCCAATTTAACCCTAGGATAGGGGTTTAGATGGAATTAAAAAAATAAAGTAGCAATGAAATTAGAAATATGATATAGTATTAATATAAAGATTTCAAACATTAACACTAATAATGTGAGTGCTTAACACCAACCGTAAATTAGGGAGCTCAATGACCCCTCCCGAGGATTAATAAGAACCTATTTAATCCTTTTCGAATTTAACTGTTATTAAATACGTAATATTATCATCATAGTGGAGCGCCAATTACTATCGCCCACCATGCTTTATTTAAAGGGGCATAGAAAACGGAGCTTTAGGATGGGTACTATTTTTTGACAGTAGATTTAGCCTTTAGTATCGACCTTGCTTTGCTTAAATGAGTTTATTTTTTTTGTTTTGAGTGTTATAGAAATATATTGTTTAAAGTAGTATTAAGATGAGTAATAAATTTTAATGTTATTGAATATTCATCTAACCTGGGCCTGTAAGACCTTGGGAAAATCCCATAAAGGCCATTAAACAATATTCTTAGCTGCGGCCTAAAATGGGTTAAAGGATTGTTATAGTACGATCTAAAAGATTCAATCCTACCTCCTTATTGAGTAACAGGTTTTACAAGATGGTGAAGGGAGTTAGATACTTAAAGTTCTCAAAGGAAGTAGTTCCTAACCGTTTCAGGCCCGTATAATGATAACACCCTGAATTTTAAATAGGGAGATTACATTAATAGAGAAACTCCTTATACTAAGAAAATTCATACTTTATTTTGGGATAGGTGACAATTCAATGGGTATGTAGATCAATATATAAGGCAACGCGGCCCTATATGTCAATCCGCCAAGGATTTTTCTAAAAAAAATTATAACTCATTTTGAAAATTACGCATTATTGACTCAAAAAAGGCAATTATCTTCCCTTATTTAACAAGCTATAAAATTTCACCTTTTAAACAGGTAAATGCACGCTCTGATATTGGAAGGTATGGTATGAAGCTTAGATAATAAAAGGGATCAAATGAAAAGAAAGCTGTCTGGATAAAATTAAAAATCAATTTTCCTAATTTTTAAATGGTGATCCACGCTTTAATTGATTGATACACATGGATTATTATTAGATCTAAACTGATTTCTGGGATTTTGTAAGATGAGAGGGGTATTTTTTATTGTTGAACATGCCCCTATTAAATTAAAAAACTATTATCAACTGGTTACTAATGTTAATTTAGTGTTCTCTCTATTACCAAACATGGCGAGGATGGAAGGTTTTAATAACAAAATGTATAGACGGTTTATTAGGAGGTTGTGAAAAGATTGAGAAAGACTTTAAATTAACCAGATGAAGTCAATATATGTGGTATAAAATAAATTTAATGTGATCTTTAAAGGATAAATAATTCCCTTTCTTTTCAAAAATTATCCTTCTAGAAGGTATAACTTTTTAGAGATTATTTAGACTTTTAATTTAAAGTATGAGGGAATTATAGCTGTTAAAGATCATTTAATCAACCAAGGTATTAAAAGAGTAAATTCTTTAAAGTCAAGGATGAATGAAGTTAGAGAGATTAAGTTGCTATTACGTACCTTTATCTTTTTTAATAAAGAATTAAAACAAAAAAAAGTAAGTAATGAAGGCTTTTTTTTAAAAAGTATATATACTATAATTAATATGATATATTTTTAGTATCTTAACTAGTGATTACTATGGAAACTTTTTAAATTTTATTAATATTAACAAATTAATATAATTATGGGTTTGTTACGCTAGCCCTGCTCTTTTTAATTAATTTAAAGATTATAAATGGTGCCTAATCTATTTTAGCTTACGGGGTTATGAGTTTAGATAGAAGGTTCAAACGACTCATAATAGATATAAAAAAGGTTTGGTTGTAGCGCCACTATGCTTAATTTCAAGTGGTCTTTATTTTATATATGTTAACAAACTTTGATTGTAAATAGCAAAATTATTGCGACATAAAGAAATAGGCCTGAGCAAAATAATGAGAATTATTGTAAAAATGTTATTAAAACATAACGATGTAACACTTTTTGTTTGCAAGCATGAATATAAGTTTTTTCATAGTTTGCTATAAGTGAGGTATGTACTTTTGGTACTTGTTTCCCTCTTTGGACAGGGTTCCATGGGTTCCCACCGTTATTCCATAGGACAATTTCATAGCTCTGGCCTAAGAAAGAATATTGGCCTATCATTTAAAAGATGACCATCATTTAGGTTATGGATTACGAGTTTTCTTAACTGACACTTTGTGTTCTTATGACTGTTATTTTTATATGCTTCATGAGTTACTGAGGGTCCTAACATAAAATAAACTCCATATACAAAATTAACATTGCCAAAAAAAAGATACTAAAATGATTGAAAAATGATAAATAACAATAGTAATATGAGATAATTTTTTAGTACTACGGCATTATTATATGTTTTAGAACGGCTCAGATGGTTACAGATTTCATACTTGTGACTTAATCTGGGAGGGACTCCCGCGCCACAAGGGGAAAATACATGGACGCGCATTCCAATTATTAATGCCGAAGGAGAACACCCAATGGATCCATGATTCAATCCAGGCCACAAGAGAAAATAGCCTACAATGAATCCACCCGAAATAACCATACCAATGGGAGAAATACCAATAAGATCAGATTCGCTTATCGTCAGTATGATCCTCTCAGTTGTGATATATCCCGAGCAGAATTCAAAGACAAGAGTGAATATATAGTCGCTTGACGGTCGTCGAGTATCATCCTAGTGAAGGTAGAATCTACCAGCACGCGACGGATACCATTTATCGTTTTCAACTCCAAGTGAATATTTATGAAACAAGACTCGGGTGAGGTCAAAACTTTAAGCGGGGTGAATTTATCATATAGATTCTGAAGGTGCATACAACATCTCCTTTCAATAAAACACCTTTATCAGAATCATCTCATGATCCTAGTAATATCCTTTCACTGTACCACACCAGATCCGAAGATTGAAGCTTCAGGAGCAAATTCAAAATAGGTTAGTCAATCTGAATCATCGGAATGTAGTAATCTAAGGGAATAGCTGAACGGCCCTTAACAATTTTTGATACTCATGCCGCGGAGAATAAATGGTGTAAACAAGGAGGGAATGAAGTGAGTTCTGAGTTTGATGTTTTGATTATGACAAATATACGGCCGGAAGATCAGATGATAAACAATGGTATAAAATTCAGTGATAAAAAGTATTAATAATGGATATTCAGAAACCAGATTATGATGGGATTATGATAGCGGAGACTTTTCATTTGACGACCTCATATTATTGGATATCATAATTGGATTTTCATGTTTAAATTATTTCTTTTAAAGAGCTTGCTAATACCACAGGGTCATTTGTATATGCCTTAGCATAACAAATTTCAAAAAAACCCTACGTCAATATTATTAACAATAGAATCTTAGTATAAATATTTAAAGATATTTTTATATGTATTTAAGTAGGTCAAATCAATTTTTAGTGTTGGTTCGGATTGGTAGGTGGAAACAATGCATACAGCGGATCAATACCTCTCTTTATCCCCTTTGCTGCGCAAGGTAAAGCTCAAAGGGGAGGCTGTGTAAGATAAGCTTTGTCTTTAGGTGTGGGCTACGTCAAGTATAATATAGTGCAATCCTAAATTCTTATAGTAGCCATAGGTGAGCCTTCTAGGGGTGGCTCTTACTTCTACATAATCCCCGATTTTCTAATGAACCTTCGGTTCAGGATTAGAAGCAACAAATAATCTAAATCTAATTTTAACCAATAAATAAAACTAGCTTGGTATTCTAACAGGAATTCCCATCTCACCTTATACTATAAACATTTTGTTGATTTGTTTTATTATTATTAGATGTTCATATGAACTTACGTGACCTTAACGCTTGCTCCCGTAAGTAGGAAGAGGCCTTCGCACTACTAGCAATCAAAATATCGAAAGCAAAAATTTAGCAAATAAAAAATTTATATTTAAAGTGCCATAATAAGTTAAGATAGACCCCTACGAGATTTCCGATCTGGATATGTCAGTTCCCAAGTCTGGACTAGCCCGTCGTTTATGAATTAGATAAAACCTTTCCTAGCGAAAGGACCCCCTTAGGGGATTTATTGAATAAGAGCTCTGGTTGTAGAATTTTTCCCTTACATATTTTAACTGTTGAGTAGGCGAAGCCTACTCCTTTATTGTTTTATTTTATTCTTAATTAATGGCAGAGCTACGCTAGCTAATAAAAAAAAATCGAAAATAGCAAACGTGCACAAGGATCAGGTACACCTAAAAGGAATTGTAGAGCATCGTTTATTTCCCTATCCAAGGGTGGCAGGATTTTTGGTATGATTATCTTTTCCTATTCTCGAAGAGGCGGTATGCATGTAGTTTTCACCTACGCCACCAGCAGGGTGAAGAGACAGAAGTTGTCCGAACCCCTTATCCCGGAACCTGATCCTAAAGGATATGAAATCATGGTATAACTTGGCGGGCTATGATACCCATTTTGTTAGGCAGCTCAGCTAGGTTACTTCTTGCTGGTGGCGCAAGCCTAAGGGAAGTAACGATGCAAAAGCAGGGTTAGGATATCTTCATTGTAAGACAAACTTGGCAACATCACCAGAAAAAAAATTTGAAAAGATAGCCCCAGTAATTAATATTTTTGTAGCTATTTTAGGTTTTAAAAAAGAAAAAAATATACGCCAGTAGTCCAATGGGGGTTTCTATCTTTCCGACCTTATACGGATGTATCTTCTAAGGGTTATACAAGAAATGAATATCTAGATGTTTTAATATCAAATGCATATATCGGTAAATAAACTGTTATAATTAATAAAATATCCTATAGCTACTCTATGCTTTATAGGATATTTTGGCTCATATTTCTCTTTAATTTATATTATAGGATTACCTTTATAGGTTTTCACCTTTTTTAATTGTATATAAGGGCCGTATCTATATTTTTTTTTTTTCTGATGTTAATTAGTAGATAAGAAAAGTGGATTATCAAAAGCAGATAAATTGAATATACCGAATCCCTTTAGGGCCCATTTATTCGTAACAATATTTATTAAAAATTATGCTTACCAAGCCAATATTTTGCCCTTATCTATAAATGGCAGCAATTTAATAGGTAATAATATAGTAAGAATATAACACAAATCTAATTTATTACCTTATGACAAGTAATAATAGTGTGATTTTATTTATAGCTAAGAGCAGTTAGGTTACCACTACATATAATAAAAATTCGTAGAACCCTAAACACAGCCTTCAATGTTATGTTGTGTTACTAGTAAATAATTGAGATGGTAATAGTGACCAGAAACAAGTACGATGTCTACAGTAGGAAATATCTTTATATACTTCTTAATAATATATGACTGTTTCTTGGCTAGTATAGCTATTATTAGCGAGGGATAGGTGCCCATATTATTTTACCCGGTAATGACAAGATACAGATAAGCAAACTAATATATACAGTTTTTGTCTAGCAACCAAGTTATATTAATTATTCATTCTCCTTCTGTTACGCTGCGCCTTATAAAGATAGATAACTTATGGTTTTAGCTTGCTTAAGCATGTTAAGCTAAAGGTTAAATGAATCACTTATTTCCATACGCACTTAAATGAACACGTTAATAAAGATAGGTGTTGGTCTGGTTTAACGTTAAGACTTATCTTTAGGTTAATAAATTTATTCTTTGTCTTCGTATTTCTAAAGACTTCCTCTTGTTGTAAAATTTCTATAGTTCTAAAATTGCTTAAAACAATCCTTTTATTAAACAAGGGTCAAGCTACCAAGTGAAATTTTCCTACGGCAAGGCTTTCCACAGTATCTCGCTCCTGTTTCTGATTTAATTTCAAACCCTATCCCTGCGCGATCTGCCAAACGATAGGGGCGGCTGGTTGGCACTGTTCTTATATAACTTCAACAGAATAGCCCTGTTATTAATAAATAATAGCTTGCGTCTTTTTTGCACGGTTTTTTAGGAAGAAAATTAGGTGGATCCCGCCGTGATACAACACAAAAAATATGGTGCTGCAATTGTATGATTTTTTCCACCAACCAACATTAACCTAATATGTTTCATTTGTACGGCTTGGGTGTGAGTTTATAGTTAAGTAGGCTTCGTCGAATTTTAGACTGCTTGGTCTTGCTTCCCTGTGAGATTGTACTGATGGAACCACCTGCTTAATTCTTTCTTAGAATGTCTACAAATTAAATAAAGGAAGTTACCTATAAAATTTATCTAAAAACAAATAAAATAAGAAAATTAGTTCAATGGTAGAGACGTTGAGTCTTACACACAAGATGTTTATGGGTTTCTAATCCTTTATTCTCATTTTATGAAATAATAAGTCAGAGGATAAGACCTGATTATATTGTGAATTTTAATCTCCTTGTGATCTCAATGCGTGAATTTTTCTTTACAGGTAACGGGGGGTGGGGGTGGTACGACTTCCTGTTTCGCTTGCTACGCTTTCTACTAACTTCCCTAGTTACTCTTGGGAAACTTGTGCGCTTAAAAGCTGTAAAATTACTAAAGCAATAAACAAATAAACAAACAAAATTAAGAATCTTTGCTCTACGGGAGCTTTTTTTTATCCATAATCTTTGAACCAATAGATTATAGTATAGGGATGTTGTAGCTTTAGCTACCTAAAGGGTAATTTAATGATTCGATTCGTGCAAAAAATACACTGTAAGGAAACTGGTGAATAAAGTAGTAATATATAAGGCATCCACAAGTATCATAATATATTCATGATGATAAAGATTCCTTAACTAATCGGAAAGTGTATTCTTTGAAATAATTGAATTATCATGACGTTCGATTCGGCCGTAGCAATGAGCCTGCCTATTCTTGATCGCTGCATAAGCTATCCTTAACCTTGTTCCTAAAAGGATATGGATACTTTGGTTATATGGCGTGAGCTATCGATACCTGTTGTAGGGCCTAGCTTTCGATTTAGTATTCTTGCTTGTGGCGCAAAGCTAGGGAAAGTACGGATCGCAAAGCAAAGGGATAGGATTAGAGTGTAGGTAAAAGAAAAAATATGGAGGGAGGGGGACCTCCAACCCAAAAGCAGTGGAGTAAGTTAATACAGGTATGTAAAAGCTTCAAAGGACAGGCCCTTTAATATTTGGTACGATAAGAGAATTACCGTATGTGGTTTAAAGTGTATAGTGTTGAATTATTATTAGGGTGTTTAAATCCAGCGTTCGTCGAATCCGGGAGTCTCTGTAAAAGGCTGTTTATAATAGGGCGAGTTGGCTTATTAGTTAACTCTAGGTACAAGCTATTCTAGCCCCCCCTTAGGTCCCGTCGATGTTTGTAGCAGTTAAAAACATCACAAAGTTAGTTTAAATATTTGTAAAAATAGAAGCTTCAACCTTTCAAAATTCTTGGTCAAATCCAAGGTACTCTTTGAGTTAATTAATGACAGAATAAGGAATTATATACACTATAGACCTATGTTAACGTTATTAAGCTCAATCTAAAATGGTTGTGCTGGACACCAATCGTCGAA
Source organism: Ophiocordyceps xuefengensis (assembly GCA_020975735.1). Taxonomy (NCBI): domain Eukaryota; kingdom Fungi; phylum Ascomycota; class Sordariomycetes; order Hypocreales; family Ophiocordycipitaceae; genus Ophiocordyceps; species Ophiocordyceps xuefengensis. Next base: position 3,062 of record JACYFI010001714.1, on the reverse strand, counting down.
GAGAATCGGGGGTGCTTAACCGTACCCCTTGGTAGGCCTTTAGCCACATTTAGCCCACCCGTGAGGGAGTGAAATCACACGGGGATAACGTTAGAAAACTTATGGTCAAAGAGATTTAGTGAGCAAAGGCTTGTAATGAAATCCGTCAAGGGCTTGCTGGGTTAACTGATGAAAAATAAAGAAGGGCTAGTGGCTGGTGCTTATTAATCCTGCATACCTGCGGCTAAGGTAAGACGAAGTGTTAACATGTAGTTGCTTGTTTCACTATACACCGTTATCAGAAAGTAAGGGCATTACTTAATTTTTCCGTGTTATCGAAGAATACAGCCACGCCACTAACTCTGAAGACGCCGGGTGGGGTTGCAAGGCCAGGAGGGAAAACCGTACCGAGGCTCCAGCAGTATACACAATGCGGCCGCAAAAAATGGAATAGATTGTATCTTATTTCATGAAAATTTTTCAATAGTGCCTAACGCTATCCGATTTGGCTTTATTTCCTGTCAGGTTCCCAGATCCCTATCATCCTCATAGGGTTGGCATTTGCGCTCGTAGGAGTTACTGAAGTAAAAAGACTAGTAAATTGTTAATTTTTGTGGCTTGCAAGGTCAAGATAATTATTCATATCTTTAGTAAGTTTGATAGGTTAGTTTATAATTTAACAATGTATAATATTAGGGTGAAGATGATTACATATTAGAAGATAGAATTCCTAGAAGTTTTAGTTTTGTTTTATAGTGTATTATGTGCTATTAATCCCAAACAACTATTAGCATGTCAAGAATCCCACACGGGTTAGCTGAGTGGTTAAAGCGGCCCTCCTTTTGGGAGAAGGTTTTCCAAGTTGTTCGATTCCAGTTAACCCGGAAAATACAATACCTTACTTAGCAATAGTAGAATCAGGTTATACAACAAAAGTATAGTAAGTTTTACTCAGGTAATTATTATAAGGTAATATATAAAAGAAATATTTATGGACATTAGCCATTGTATCAAAGAAGATAATATTTTATAACCATAGGCAATAACTACCAATATTCTAACCATAGCCTCTGGGAAAGGGACTGATGAAATCCTGGGTTATAACCTTATTTTCTTATGCTTAAGGGCTCTTAGTTCTTGAAGTTTATTAAGAAATGTTGAACTATTATTTAGGATAAAAGTAATTATGGAAATTGTTTGTGGAGTCTTCCAGCCCATGCCACAAACATTTGATTCATTAGAAATATTATGGGAGGCTGCTATCCTTCATGATTTGCGTTTGCTTATTGTTTTTAAAGTGCAAAGTAAACTGTAGGGCATTGCGGCAGAATATTGGGTTAGCTTCCTATAAGTACATTATAGCTTAAGAGAAAATCTAAGCTGGTAACACGAAGTGATTGAAATATCCCTATGTAACTTCAGGAAAATTAAAGGAATAAAAAGAGGTTTATGAAAAAAGTAATCAAAATGAGAGTAGGCCTATAAAGTCAGAACGTACATAAAACTGTTTAATAATGGGGGACCCTTCCTCCCAAAGGTCTAACTTATGATACATGAGCGATTATTGAAAAGTAAACCATGGGGACTATAACGAGAAAATGTAGTTTTAAAGCGTTCGGATAAAATAGAACCGTACGTTTGCATATGGGGCTACCAAGGTAACATTCAGATGCGAGCATATGCGGTAGTTTAACCGGGCGGTAAAATATCGAAAAATGTCTAAAGTTAGCCCGCAGCACGTGATTTTTACCTAGTCAGGATTATAAAAAGTCCGAAAGGGTATTGTAGCAAAATCTCCGGAAGACTGTCGGGTGGTTGTAGTGAAGACATACACCTTGACTGTGGATAGCTGGTTAAAGATAAAAGATGTGAAAGCCAATTTTAAAGTAGCCCATGTATGATGAAATGAACCCTTTCCTGCAATAAACCCAATTCATAATTGACGGGACAACCCTAAAAAGGAATGCTTAGAACCAAGCAAATATGGCAACAAATTGTGGCCACAGGTAATGGCGGACTCGCGGTGGTAAGGCCTAAAACGATAGGGATTGAATACGTAAGTTAAATAAGGGCGATCCGCAGAGCCAAACACCTATAAGGTGTTGCATGTTCAAATCGACTAAAATGTTGTTGGCTTTATATTATAATGCTAGCTTACGCTTGCAAGCTACAAGCTTCAATAATTATAGGCTTTAAGATATAGTAACCGTATTGAGAAGGATACAGAATACTAAATACGAGATTAACGGCTCAATAGGTTCTTTATGTGATTTGGGGTTTTTAAAGAGTAGTTATAAATAGTAATTAAACTATAACAAAAAACTTCTTAGATTGTCTATTTAATCTTCCTGAACTATCTGATAAGTAGGATAATTGACAGCAATGAGAACGAGCTAACTTTGGGTTACACCATTTTATTATTTGCATTAAATAGATTTTATAAAGTAATTAGTTATTTAAGAGTTTATAACAGACTACATAAGGCCGCAAGCCAAATAAAAAAATGATATTACCACCTAAGGTATGACAACCCCGTAATCTCATATAAGAAAAAGTTCTATCTGGATAAGAAATCAACTATTTAAATTGACGGGGGCTTCCCCTTATCCCTCCGGGATTAGAAATAAGTGGTAATATAATGTGGGATTAATATATTAATAATAAATCTTCCTTAGACCACGGAAGGGGATAGAGTAGCTCTATAAAAATTATACTAATTTAGATTTTGTAAATATTTTACTAGTTGGTCTAAAGCATTTAACTCTTTACGTAAAACACCTCTTCACGGCGCAACTCGCTTCTTTTTAAAATATGGGGAAATATATAACTTTCAACCTTGATTAGTATTAGATCTATTACTGATTAAAGACAATTTATGAAAAGAGAACAATACTTCATCTAGACTGTTTAATAAACCCCACATTATAACGTACTAAGACAAAGGCAAGTTTTCCTACGCGCTATAAACAATACAGAAGAAATTTTTAAAACGTCTTTTTTAGCAGAAGGATGTAACCTTAATGAGGAAGCTAAGAAATCGATTATCTATTATGCAAGCAAACCAGGAAGAATTTTACCGCCTA
>JACYFI010001713.1:0-11510 GCA_020975735.1 Ophiocordyceps xuefengensis | reverse complement strand
TCAGAACCGAATCCAGTAAAGGTTAATTTGGATTTAATCATATAATTTAAATTTTCTATTCATATTTATATTTATATTTATAAAAAGTAACATAAGGGGGTAAAACCTGGGATTGAACCAGGAGCACACTACACCAACACAGTAGTGCCTCCCGTTGAAGCTACGAATTACCCTTATAAAAAAATTAGTTTTATCTCAACAACCCTATAATCATGATTTGCATTTAATTTTTACTAAAAATAATAAATAAGTATATTAATACTTTATTCTTTAAATTAAATCTTTGTGCATGTTTCCCCAAGGAAGAGGATCAGGTGGACTAATGCGTGACCTACGCCTCTAAGAAGCTAGAAAAATAAGCGCACTGGGTTGAAAACCCAGGCGCAGACAAGAAAAAAATGTAAGGCGCAGCTCTTAAATATATATGTTGTTTTTCTACAATATATTTTAACTAGAGCTGTGTTCAACATTCTTATCTCTCGCTGCATTTTAGGGTCGTTTTTCGTATATTATTCCTTATTTTGACTATAACTTTGCAAAGGCACCTAGTTTGCTTTCAATTAAATGGGTTGAAATTTATTGCTCACGATATTCGCCAGCATAGATGATGAGGAACTTGCCAGTATCGCTTTTTTGAGATTCTTTAAAGCCTCTGGCGCTGAGGATTTAGCGATCTTAAATTTTTGTAATAAAAGTTTCGTTGAATGTTTAAAAGAGCCAAATGATGTATTAGCTATTCTTTAAGATATGTCTATTTTAAGCGAGCTTTCGCTTGCTAATCCCTTCGGAGTATGCAAGCCTATGCCATATATTTATAGAATATTCTTCCCCTTATTGTGCAAGGGTGCTCCGCCATTAGCACAGGCATTTGTCTTTATATAAATAAATTTTTAGATTTACTTTTTTTCCTACGTTTAAGTAGTATACACAGGTATTTTAATTTTGTGGGCCGAAGCCCCCATCGCATTTTTAACTTTTATTGCTAAAATTAGAGACACTACCCTATTTCTTGTTAAAGGGTGATTTAAGGAACCAACATCTTACTGACCTATCATCGAAAGTGTCTAGAACACCTATCAAAATAGGCCGTAGCCTTTCGCTTAGCCACAAAAAGTCTTAATCTCAGAGGTGATTCGATAACCCCCAATACCTAAACAACCAGAAAATTATGAGTCTATACTAATTAGACAACGAGAGATTATTCATTTATTGAAACCCTTTGCCTAATAAACGAACCATAAGATACTTTAGTGTGTTGCGCCATAGCGCAAGCTATTGCTATGCGCTATAAAAACAAAACTTTAATACAATAATGTCCAGCATTATGGCTGTATTTTTTTTGTGCGCCATTACTTACGTGCAGCAACGCAAGCAAAATTTAGAAGATATGCACAAAAAAAGGATGAGTTTTTAATAAATCAAACAACTTTATCAAACAAAAAAAAATAGCTTGCTGAGAGCTATAGCATCCCTTTAATTTAGAAAATTTTAAATAAAAGAATAAGGAAGTTTAATTCTCAAACGGCCAGGATATTGCTAAAAACTACTGCTTTTGAAAAGGAATATACCTGATTTTAAAGTGTTAACTATTTTATCCGGTTTATACACTCATCAATTTGAGTTGTGAGTTTATAATAATTCTTAATTAATAGAAAAAAACCCCATACACACTTTAGGCGTGGGCCTTTTCCGCCTTCTGTTTTAGATATAGCATAGTTAGTAAACGACAAAAAAAAGAAAACAAACCATCGCCACTGAAAAACCCTGGCAGTCCATTATATCAATTTATACAGGCAAGGCTTACATTTAGCATACAAACTTATTGTGTGTGCGCTTTATATCTGTAAAACAAAGAGATAATATGCAAAGCTCCTTCATTTTTTTTTTTTGGATAAACTTACTAATAAAAAAAAGAAAGCAAATCTCTATTTATAAGATAATTTGGACTTGAACGCAACACCGTATTACATCATTCACCTAAAAACGATCCTGTCTCCCCTAAGTTCAGATATTATATCGAATATTATAGCTTTACGGCTTTAATGTTAAGAGTTATAACCTTTTACTTATAAGGTTTTATTTGATTATAATACTTACATATTTCATAAGTTAAAGTAGGAATCAAATAAGGTAGCAAGAAGTTCTAAAAAATCTATAGGGTTACCTGGTGTTAGGCTTCTTCCTCTACGTATTTACATGAGGGTTAATTTGGTAATGGAAGCCAAATGTTTTAAGGGTGAATAATTACCCCTTTTCCTCGAAATATAACCAAAAGATCTTTTTATATGTCCTCAGAGTCACTTTGTTTATCTCAAAAACATTTTTCAACGCCACCACCCTATTTCAAATATATGTTACTTTACTAAGGTTGTTATAATTTCTATTGCTTGATATTCAATGAAATCATTTACCGATAATAAGAAAATATAGTTAAAACGCATCTAGTTTCATGTAAAGCAGAAAATTAAGCTTACTCACGCATAGTCCAGTTTATACGTATATATAAAGAGCTTTGGCCTCTTGTAGCTAATGTGTTAAGGTTTGTGGTTATTTGATTTATTATTCACAAGTGAAATTAAAAAAATAATATCCTTGAATTTTAAGCTTGCGGCCCTGTAAAATTTAAAGGTTGTCCTCATTATTGTCATCTATCATTAATTTTAAATAATGAAATTAAAGACGCTCATACGACTCGCCCTAAAAAACTGTAAATCCTATCCAAATATATTTAACCCATGTTATTCGTAATTATTTTATAATTTATTTTTTCCTTTATTATAAAACAAAAGTATGGTTACGGGTAGTCAGGATTTGACGATGCACGAATGCTGAGCGTGGAAAAGCCAGTAAGTCTACCATTAACCATAACCCCGTTGGCTACAAAAGCCCTTATGGCTTTAGTCTATATAATCTTTATTACTATAAATACCTATTAAGACATAATTAAATCCTTATTAACTTCCGATTATAAAAAATTAAATTATACTTCAGATCACCTTGATTGTAAATAAAAAATATAATATACTAAACAACTCTTGTTATATGCATTATTTTACTTTATTTTAGCGTTAGCATAGTTGCCGTAAGCGTTAGCTTGTTTCACCAAAGCTCACTAAAATTAAAGTAATAATATTATTTAAATATAAACTTCTGCTTTGCATCCTTGACTTTTAATCAATTGCAGACAATTAAGGCTGTTGTTGGTGAACCATACATACCTGCACATTTTATTTAGTATTATACTAATGGAGATGTCAGGGAATCGAACCCTGAAACAGGCCAAAATCAAGTTACGGTTTTGCCATATAAACTGACACCCCTAAAAGTTTTATAATTTTATTATTAATAATTTTTTCTAGCAATTTTTTTCCTGATTTAGCATTAGCTTCACCTTAAAAACAACAACGTAAGCTACTAAATTGATTTTATATACCTTCTTTGTGACTGTACTTTACTTTTTTTTGTGCGGCATACTTCGTTCATGCACGGCAAGAAAAAAATTAGAAGTATGACTCCTACAAAGAATACAGCTATAACCTTACTTAAGTTTATAAGTGAAAAAATATTCTTTTGGCAAGGCTGGTTTCTGATTTTTTTACCCGTGCTAGCTAAAGAAGAAGAGCTTACGCAGCTACTAAAGATTAAAATTTCATTTCGATAGGATAATGTTAATTAAATAAAAGTAACGCAAAGATTTATCCATAATTTGAAAACGGGCGGATGATTTCCAACATCCAAAATACACCGCTCTTGAGCTAAAATGTTTGTCTTAAACCTATGATAACCTTTCTTGTTAGATTTTCCCTATAAGATCTAAAAAGGGGAGAGAGGCTAAAGAAATTATTTTTGAAGCTTGCGTTAGCCCAAAATTAAAATTATTTATTATTAGACTTTGCAGGGATCGACCTACATTTCAAATGAATTAAAAGTCATCATGTATTCACGCATTGATAACTAAGAGTCCTTTCACCTGCCCACGGTAAGACTTGAACTTACAACCAAAGCAAATTTTCGGTGCTCTGCTCGGCCCAATTGAGCTTCACAGGCTTCCTTTAGAGGATACAGGAAATTGATTTCAGGTGTAAAAACACAAAGACTATTCTCATCTAAATTACTACCTAAAATTAGTCTGTTATATATATTCTAGTTACATAATAACGACTACCCTTATGTCGGCAATGCCTAACTCCTTTTTCTAGCACAAGCACAAACCATAAGAGGGGAGATATGAGAAAATAATGCCAACAAAGAAATGTGAAATGTTTTGAAGAAGAAGTGCGGTAATTTCGTAGTTTTAATATTTTCACCATTAATGCTAAAGATTTAACTTAGTGGGCTGCGCCTTTATTACTTCTTGTTAAAACGAATAATTACTTTGGCAAGGCTCTAAAATTTTTTTAGAAAGGCGTACGTTAGCCCATCTTGATTTTTTAAATATACTTAAAGTAAATCTCAGAATAAATTTAAATAGGAAATCTTAAAATTATTAGTCCAAATTACCCCACCGTTATCTATTTAAATCTTTATTTATTTATTCTTGATACCAGAATAAACTGATTTTAAACCTCATACGAGCTTGCGCTTTAATTTTTTTGCTTTATTTTTTCTATGCCTATACAGGATTTGGAGCTTAGGAAAAAATCGCAAAAGAACTAAAAATGAGGCAAAATACTGATCAGGGTGACTTGAACCGACTCATAGGTACTACCCGCCCAGGTCTGGCTTAAAGATAACCTTGCTCTACCATTTCAGCACTTAGACTTAAACTATTATTCAAAATCAAACATTTCCGCATACAGGCTAGGGGCTAAGGTACTCGAACGTTCATTTTTACTGTTATGAGCAGTATGCTTACCAAATGTACGCTTAACCCTTTTTTGCTGCTTTAATTTAGGGTTGCTTAGCGATTTTTTCTTGCACTAGCTAAGCAAGAAAGCACAAAATACAAAACTTATTTTTAAATAGTCAATAATTATTTTTTAAGTTTCTATAATCTTTTACTTGCTAGCTCTAAGTTAAAATTATACGTATTATTAAAGTCATAGCATTTTTTTATAGGCCGGTGTAATGAAACATACAACTTCTAATTTACCTTGCGTGTTGCAAGTAGTGCCGCTACAAAAAAATTAAACTCAAAAATAAAATTCTTGTCATAAACGGATTTTCATTGACAGGATTTTTCCGCTAAGCCTTTTCATAGGCTACGAAAAAATAAAGCTGCACAAATTTGAATAATAATAATAATTTTCATCTTTTTTGGTGGTTTTCTAGCGAGCTCCCTGGGTAGCAAACAGGGGTGCTTTGTGAGGGGTGCTTTAACACGATTAATGTAAAATATCGCGCAAGCACTCGGCCTGCGAGCCGAAGCAACGCTATTTTTTGATATATTAGAAAAAATTACCGAAGACTTATAAATAATCTACTCTGGCTGTTTTAGTCAATAGCTTAGCCGCCTAATTAAAAAAATCTAATACAGATTATATCCTCTATGTTCTGCATGTCATGCTATGTTATTACCAACACAGCCTAATTTAAAAATAATAAGGCCGAAAGTAATTCCTGTTTTAATATCAAAAACAATTTCTTTTGCATCGCAGGAAAACCTCTAAATCCATACAAGAAAATCCAGATTGAAGTTAAACTTACAATTAATTCTAAGTTTGGGCCAGGGGGCCCGTGCAAATTTTGTTTACCATATTTAAGGCTGCAAAGTGACGCTCTAATATTAAAACTCTAAGGTTCACTTTGAGCTTTATGTTAATTTATGAATTAGGGGGACTCTTGTAATCCTTAAGCATTGCGATAAAGATTCTTAATTTTTGTCGCCCAGATATGCTTTACCGATAAGATGATACGTTTAACCGCCGGCTCCTATAGGTCTTGCCACCTATTACCCGGACAGACCGGATATTTGTTCTGTTCAATCAAACCACGTATAGACAGACAGGATTCGAACCCCGCGGAGAGGTAGCATTGAAAAGAGCTTATTTTCGTTTAAAACCGCTTAGACATAATCTTTTTTTATCTTTAATGAGGCTACAAAGAGAAGGCTCTAGATTTTTGGTCCTACCTATTCTTGCCTGGCTCTTACCACTACATACGTTTTTTATATTTTGTTTTTTTGTGTATGACTTGGATTTATATAGAAAGCAAAGCTGCACTAGGGTAGCGTTTTTGTACTTAATGCTTGTTATATAGCTTTAGCTTCTTTAGTTTATTTTGTTGGTTTTCATGTATTTTGTACTTTAGCTGAAAAGATCGGGTGGAACTAAGCCGAAGCTACCGCTTCCTAAAGCGAAGGAAAATATGGCAAACATAACTTATTCTTAGATCAAAAGCAATTAAACAATTCGGCGGGAGCCTTAAGCCTGCTACAACAGAAATGGTAGGCATATTTCTTAAAGGTAAACATGCATTATTTGACCCTGCACCCTATCTCTTCGAGATAGTGGGCATGTGACTATGTAAGGCATTAAAAGCAAGGTAAAAAACAACATGACAGGGTTACCTTTGCAAAACAATAACAAGTGAGCTTGCGTGATTTATTCCAAGAAAAATATAGCTAAAGATAAGGAATGCTTTTTGCAATAACAAATATAAAGATTGTAACTATACTATATGTTAGCCCGGGTCAAGTTATTGCAATTGCTTCCCATTGATTACAAAACAATTAACATTTACTTTTATGCTAACCAAGGATAGTATATTATAAATACGGAATTATTACGTTTAGTACTTTATTCTTTAAAATCTCAGTTCGTACGGATTTAAAGCCCATAATTTCGTAAAAAAGCATTGATTACGTGTATTAAGAAAATATCTTAAAGATACAGTTTCGTGCCTAATAAAGCTCTCAGCCTATCTTGTTTAAATAACCTTAGCGTTCCCTGCCGTGCTTGTCGTATAACATTGTCTTAGAAAAGAAACATCCTTATGTATAATAATAAGAAGATAATATATACAAAAGGCAATATATATTTAATATTTAGGCACAAAACAACAGGTAGAAACCAATAGGTTTAGTAACCATCTTTTAACCTTATGAGTTAAACTACTTTCTTTTCCCTTGCGTAACAAAAAGATTTGTTCTTATTTTAATTTAATTCCCATCTGAGATAAAAACCCATAACTAGATCTCACGACGTATTTACCCAGCTCATTGTAACTTTTAATCGGACAACAGTCGCACCCCTTTAACAATAAGTTTCCCCTTGCTGTCATTGAGGATAAGTTAAAAGCCGTACATCGCACGGGTGCCAAACCGCGGCACTCATTTTTGTAACCACTCTACGCAAATTGGCACTTTCTTATGTTTATCATAATATTCTATTTCCCTATGCTTTTCAAATGGTTTCTAAGACTATTCTTCCATTTTTTATCTTCTATTATATTTAAGATTTCCTTTTATTATTTACTACTATTAACACCCCTTTCTAATCCGTATACTATTATTAGATATATATCAAAATCTAGTAAAATTCTCCTCTATACATGCCAACTCTAACGAAGTATGCCCCACTAATTTTATTATAGCCCGGCGCCATCTTTAAAGGTCCTGATTTCAGTTAATGCTTTTACTTCTCATTAATTCCAGGCAATTTCCGTCAACTTCAAATCCTGTGAAATTTTATCCCTATTATTCTTATTTGTGTGAAAAAACGGAAGAACTTTCTCATTAATGTCCGAAAATTTTTGTAACAACAAATTCTGAACCATGAAAATCGGACCTTATTGTTTTTACTTTAGATATTTCTCCCAATTTATAGTAAGATACTAATCCATGCCATTAGATGCCTATTCTTCGACTGTGTTGGAGTAATCGAAAAATCATTGCACTGTCTTACTACTAGTATACGATTTCATTTTAATATCTTGCATATTTTTCTAGCCAAGCCTTGCAAGCGCCATAGATAAAAAAAGCACAAAAAAACGAATCGAAGAAGAGAGCAGCAACACGTTGAATCTGGGTATTTCCTTTAATTATTATTACACGGGTACTATCTTCAAAAGTTATATCAGGAAAGCCTCCTTTAGTTCGTTTAGTAGACCTACGATTTTAATTATGACCTTAATACGTTACTAATTATTCTATTTCCTTAACAGTTAAAATGCTCTTTATTTTTCTCAATTATATGTATAAGCTTCTAGGTTCGCACACAAAGTTTTAGCATCCTATCTTTGGTGTGCGTGCCTCATATAGGTGTACTTTTATCGAAAAGATCTATTACTACCACCTATGTCTAAACAACGTGGATTTTCCAAACTTGCAGCATTATCAGTATTCATTCCTAGAACCTCCTATCGTTTCAGTTTATTTTATTTTTTTCTCAATTTAACTTTATCTTTCATTGTGTGCACACAGACGCGCCCAAGCGCGCAAAGGCTAGTGATTTTGAAAGATTAATCGCAGGCTAAAAAGCTTTTATCTTTTTTTTTCTAATGACAAAACATCCAAACGCATCACTATAAACCGTAATAGTGTTTTCAAGGAGTCAAGGTGTGGATACGTTAGTTATTTGTGAAGAATCCAATTGTTACTATAAGACTTTTACCACCTGAAATTCAACCTTTTACAGGGCCCAAAGCTTCCAAATACGTCGTTTTAGAGTTATATACCCTGGGATCAGGATACATTTGAACTAGAATTCCCTCTAATAAAACCTGAACTTAACCTTTGAAATGATGAATCTATATTTTCAATTCCTCCCTTTTTCATTTTATAAATAATACAGAGCGATCTGCTCTAATAAGTTTAGTTTAATCTGACCTTTAGTTTCTCATTTTTTAACCTCGCATATTTTATAAACCTATTTAGGAATTATTATAATTGTATCTATTGGAATTAGTCTTAGATTATAACAATCACCTAAATACATTTTAGCGGGCACAGTATATCTGTTAACCTTTGTTAGGATCAGATAGGCCCACAGAAAAAAAATTATTCTGGCAGCCAGCGCCGACAAATTTTTATCCTTATCCGTCAGAGAATAAGGGTATGTGATACACGGAGCAGCAAGATTCTTTAGAAATAACAGATTAATTTTTGAAATTTTTTATAATTGTTCCGAGGCACTTAAAATAAATTAATGTTTTGAGTTTGTGAGGTAGACTTGCTATCCCGCTCCGCTTCGCTTTACCCCTTTATGGCCTAGCTAGTTTTAACAGTATAAACAAGAATAAACTCTATTTAAATATCTAAACATATTTCTTCACAATAAAAAATTTTTTTTTTCTTTTAATTATTAAAGCCTAAAGCATTAGTAAAAAGATCTGTATTATTAGCAAAGATTTCAAAATTATTTATATTTATAAGTCTATTTTTTTTCTTTTATTTTTATTTAAATTTACTTTAAACATAGGTAAAATATCTTGTTTTTAAAATTTATACTTATTAAGTAGGTAAATACATTAAGGTCATTTTTCCCCGAATCATTTCAAAATATTATTTAGCATTTACTAATAATAATACATCATTCATTTTTTTCAAATACAATATTAATAGGGATTTTGGTAATTGATTAAATATTTTAATTTATAATTTAGAAAGATTTTTCTTAGGTATTGACGATACAGTAAAAAAGTAGTTCAATAGGATAGTTACTGGTTTTAGACTAAGAATAGGAATAATTTTTAGTATATTCTACCTGCTGCTTCGCAAGCCGGAGCTTTATAATTTATGCAAAGCACATTTTTCTTTTATAAATAATAAAAAAACGTTTTATTAAAATTATTGATTACCTTTTATTTATGTTTTAAATATTTTTTTTTTTGTAATATAGGCTTTCCTCTTTTACTGTATATAAAGGTAAATTATTTCGCCTTTAATTGGTTTGTTGTTTAATTTCCCCGTACTCACATTATTTGCTTCCTAAAAAATTTCTTTCTTTTAAGATAGTTTATAAATTGTTTAGAGCCTATACCGAATTTTAATAATTTTCTTGAAATAGTAAATAAAAATAACTTTATATTATTTTATTAAATTTATATTTAATTAACAGGTAATATTTTTAAAATTAATTTTTTTTATAACAATAAAATAACGTTGTTCCATCTTCTTTTGAAAAGAAGGGTAAATATTTTTATTTTTCCGTAATCTCTCCGTTTTTTTTTAAGAGCAAATTGTCTATCATTTATTACTCAAGTTAATTTGTTAAATATATCATGCGATTCGTTATGGTGTTGGAAGCCTCTCTGTTATTCCATACAGCTTGATCCCTATAAGGATAAGCTTTAGCTCGCTATCTTGAGCCTAATCCTTGAGGTTATCGTATTGCAAAGACCCAGCAACAAAGCAAAGCATAAATTTATTGTTACTTTTTTTCTTTTAAACTATATATATATTAAAATGTTGGGTAGTATTAAAAGGATTATTTGTTTAGTAACATAAATCTGCACCTATAGTCGTTAAGGGTTTATATTTACAAATGTCTGTAAAAAATAAAGCTTCGCTTCAATTTATATTTTTAGTAATTTGAAGTTTACCCCAATTATGTATTAATAATTTTATTTCATTGCTTTATAGGCGTCCCCTACCCTAAACAACTAAGACATAATTAATAAAGCAAAGAGGTTTTAGTCATCAGGTTTTCCTGTTCTTAGCATAACTTCTAATTTGCTGCGAAGTACCTGCTCGATGTAAAACATGTGTAACCATATCCCCTTACACCCTAGCATTACGTAGCAAAGGATCAAAGGTTTAGTAGGAATAAGTTAGCGGTCGGTTTTGTTGGCTAGGCGGATTTATATAAATAATTACAGAAGCCCTTAACCACTAAAATGCAGCAAGACAAAAATTACTATAAAAACCTAAAATATTAAAAGGACCCAAACATTCCCTTAGCCGTGCTTTCCTAAATAATACCAGAATCTATCTCTTAATTAGCATTCTTGTGATCATGTAATGACGCCGGCTTACCGCAACTGTAAATTCTGTAGATTCAAACCAGTAGGCCATAGATTTAGCCCGTTGAGCTTTTTTTAAGTATTAAAAAAGCATAACTATTCTTTCCACAACGGCTGCTGGTTGTAACCAAGCCAAGGATCAAAAAAAATAGCATCGAATATGTAGAAACTTTTAAAGCTTTACCAAAGAACGAGGCCTTGAATTTACCATAGTATTTTCAATTATCTCTAATTTTCATAGTAAAAATTCTATCCTACAAATTAAAGCTTCAAGTATATTTAACGTGTATAAGGGCTATGCTATATTGTAACCCTAGGGGAAAAAAGTCATGCATGCCCCCCAGCAAAATCCATAAATAAATTATATATGATTAAAATAGTTAGACCCCTGCTAATAAAATACAAACAAAATGTTATAAATAATTAGACAGCACCTGTTTACTCTTACAGGGGTCTTCCCCACACTAAATGTCCCTAGCGATAGTCCTTAACCAAAGGCACTTATATTAAGAAGTAGGTAATACTGAATTAGGGGTTGATTACTATTATAAAATTATTTTGTTTCTTATGTAATCTTTTGTTTTTTTTTTTTCCATAGCATAGCTGTT
>JACYFI010001712.1:0-10654 GCA_020975735.1 Ophiocordyceps xuefengensis | reverse complement strand
AGTGCATGACCATCTCCCTTAGAACAACGCCCTTTATCAGGAATCATCATACAAACTTGAGTGCTAGGTAAATCCACTGTACCACACCAATCCGCAAGAATGAAGCTGAATCCAAAATTCATTGAGGTATCAATCTGAAATCCTCAGAATTAGAATTCTAAGGGATGAGCCTTGCGCCGTTCAACAATTTAGATACTCATGCCGCGGGAGAATAAAGGAGTAAAAAGAGAAGAAGGATGATTCTGATTCGTGATGTTGATAGTGACAATAAACGTCCGAAAAGAAGAAGATAACAACTAGTCAATGTGATAAAAAGAGCTTATTAATAATAATAATCAGAAACCCAAGATTATGAATGGAGGATTATGATGGAGAGTCTTTTTTCATTTTACGAATGACATAATATTGAATCATAAATTGATTTAATATTAATTATTTTCTTAAAAAACACTTGCAATATACCAATAGAGCTCATTTGGTTTTGTTAAGCAATAACAAATCCAAAAACCTACTCAATATTATTAACCAATAGAATCTTCAGTATTTAAATATTTAAGATTTTATAATTATTTAAGAGGTCATTAATTTTTTAGGGGTTGTTTGGGGTTGCGTAGGGTTGAAACATGCATAACATCGTATCCATACGTCCCTTTTTCCCCTTGGCTGCGCAAGCTAAGAAGCTACCAGGGAGCTAGGTAAAAGATACCTTGACCTTGAGGGGTGGTGGCTAACGCAAGCTATAAATTAGCAAAAACTAAAACTATCTTTATATGGTAAGCCCTAATAGGTGGAGCCCTTCTTGGGTGCCTCTTTTACTTCTGACAAATTTCCCCTTTTATCTATAACCTTCGGTTTCCAGGGACTTTAGAAGCACAAAAAATTCTAATCTAATTACAATAAATAAAACTTTAGCTTGTTTTTAACAGGCAATTCACTCTCCCACCTTAATATAACATTTTCGTTTTGTCTTGGATATTATATTAGGATGTTTCAATATGAGCTTCCGCTGACTCCTCAGTTGCTTCGTAAAAAGTTAGTGAAAAGAGGCTTCCGCTACTAGCAATAAAAAATATGAAAAGCAACATTTTAACAATAAACTATATTTTAACGGCTCATTAAAGATTAAATGATAAAACCTACAGATTTCCGATCTGAAATATGTTCCCACGTTTCGAAGCCCTGAGTAGCCCGCGTTTAGATCTACTACAGGCCCTTCTGGCAAGGACCCCTGTAGGTGGAATTTATTTGATATATACCTGTGTAGAATTCTTTTCCTGTACGATTTTTACACTTGATGGCGAAAGCCATATCCTTTTTTTTTCATTTGATTGTCTTGATGATACAAGCGCTACGCTGCAGGTAAAAAAAATATACAAAAATACGCAAACTGCAACATGGATAATACACCCTAAAAGGATCGTTGGAGACTTTCTTTTCCCCTATCAAGAGTGGCAGGGTTTGTGTAGATTAATTTTTCCTTCTTCGAAAAGAAGGGGTGCATGGTATGTTTTCACTAACAACCAGCAGGGGGAACAGAAGGTCTGAACGCCCTTATCCTGTACCTGTTCCGTAAGGCATAATGAAATATAGGTTATAGTGGCGTGCTTCGGTACCCATCTTGTAAGCGCTAGACTTCGCATTGTATTCCTGCTTGTTGGTCAGCCAACTAGGAAAGTAAGGATGCAAACGAGGGATGAGGGAGCTTATATGTAGAGATATTGCACACAACAGAAAAAATATAAAAGTAGTGCCAGTATTATTATATTTAGTTCTATCTTTTAAGGTATTAAAAAAAAAAAAAAAGCCAAGTAGTCAAAGCGTTTGTTGGGCTATCCTTCGACTTTATCGATTATTTTTCTAATTGGTTATACCAGTAGAATATCTAGATGTTTAAGTATAATTTGGCATTAGTTTTTCGGTATAAACTGTTAACATTTAAAAAATCCCTATAAGTACTCTTATTCGCTTTAATAGGAGTAATTGATCTTATTTCCTTTGATTTAATACTTATTAGGATTACAACCTGTTTATAGGTTTTCTATAATTTAAAACTTGTTTATTTGGGCCGTATCTATTTAGTTTTTTATTTATTGCTAACGATTATAATTAATTATAAGAACAAGTGAATTTGAACAAGCTAATAATTGAAATAGTATCCACTTTAGCATTATTTGTAACAATATTTATAAATTATGGATTACAGCCCAAATATGGCCTTACTATTGGCAAGCAATTAATAAGTTATAATAGCACAAAATACACAATCAATTTTATTACTTATAACAGTAAATATAGTGATATTATAGCTAAAGAATGGAAGTTTAGGTTGACCACTACAATCAATAAAGAATCTAGAACCAAACTACAGCTATGTTTGTGTTGTTACATGTAATACATTGGATGGTAATATGAGAGAACAAGTTCACATAGTCTACCAGTAGGAATTTATTATATCCTTCCATTATAAATATATGATTGTTTATTGCTAAGTATAAATCTTATTTTATTAGGATGTAGGTGCGCATAAATGATTAAACGAAAAACAGATACAGATAGCAATAACATTATATGATAAGTTTTTTTTTAGCCAAGCAAGCTATAAATTTGAGACTTCTCTTCTGTTCTGTTCCTGCTTAAAGATAGGATACTAATGTTTGCTTCCGTGAGCAAGTTAAGCTAAAGTAAATATCCTTACTTTACTGTTTCATACAGCACTAAATGACAAGTTTAAGGACAGGGCTTTTGGTCTAGGTTCTTAACAGTAAAGAGCCTTTTATCCTTTGGTCATACTCAATTTATTTTCTTGCTGTATTTTAAAGACTTCCTGTTGTTGTAATTTCTATTATTCTAGAATTGGCTTAAACTAACAACTTTAATTAAAACAAAAGGGCTCAGCCTAGATGTACAATTAGTACGCAAAATGGGGTTTCACCAGGTAGCTTTCGCTCTGTTTTCTGATTAATATGTAAACCCTTGCCCCCTGCGGCGATCTGCTCAAAATAGGGGCGGTGGTTTTCAATTGTTATATATCCTTAACAAGAAATAGCTTTTATAAAATAATAAGCCTTTGCCGTTCTTTTTTGCACGTTTTTTAGGAAAAAAAGGGATACATACGCGTGATACAAACGGAACAAATATGGGGCTGCAGTGTAATTAATTTTTTCAAGCAAGCCAAAATACCAAATGATTTTTCCTTTATTACGCTGGGCGTGTGAGTAAGAGTAAGTTAAGGCTTTCGTATTTTGTACTGCTGGGTCCTGCTACTCCCTGTGTATATTTATATGAAGCACTGCCCTTATTTTATCTATGAAGGCTACAAATAAGTCGGCGGATGCTACCGTAATAAATTACTAAAATAAATAGAGAAATTTTAGTTCCGAATTGCTAGAACGTTTGTCTTGAAACGGCACCCAAGTTGTCGTTAAAGTTACAAATGTCCTTTTTTCTCAATTTTTAATATACGTTCAAAGATAGTCTTTGTTTTAATGTGAAATGTATATTCCTTGATCTAATGGTGATTTTTCATTTACAGGTACGGGTGGGGGTGTACGCTTCTGTTGCATGACTACGTTCACTAACTCTTATACCCTTCTATGGAGTAACAGTTCCTTAAAAGCTGTAAATATTTCAATAACAAAAAACAAAAAAAAAAAATAAAGAACCTTTGCCTTCTAGGAGAGCTTTATTATCATCACTGAACCAAAGGCTTATACATAATCAGGGGTGTAGCTGTAGCTACCTAAAGTGTAAAATTAAAGATCGACATGTGAAAACTACACCCTGGTAAGGAATACTGGGTGATAAGTAAGCAAATTTAGGCATCAAGCAAGTATATGAAACAATATATATGACGTATAAGATTCCAATTAAGTTAATCGGTAAAGTGGTATTTTGATAAGTAATATCAATTCAGCGTTCGCTCGCTGAGGCAATCAGACCTGGCCTTTCTGGATCGCTGCATAAAAAGCTATCCTGACCTTGTTTCCTAAGGAAATTGAATATTGGTTATTAGTGGTCGGGGCTAATGAAACCCTTTTGTGGCTAGCTTCAATTAGTTATTCTCCTTGGCTGGTGGTCGCAAGCTAGGAAGAAGTGTATGCAAAGCACAAGGGATTAGGAATTGAGAAGTTAGGTAAAAAGGAAAAAATATGAGGGTAGGGGGGAACTCCCAAACCAAAGCAGGATTAAGTTAATGAAACAGGTATATAAGAAGCTTAATAAAGGACAGGCCATTTAAAACAGTACGATTAAGATAAAGTGGACCGAGTGGTTATAAGGTGGTAACTTTGATAATTTGATTTAGGTTTTTAAAATTCCACATCCGTTCGAATTCGGAGATATCTCGTGAAAAAGCTCGTTTTATATGGGCAGGGTTGGCTGTTAGTAAACCTAGCTACAAGCTATTCCAAGCCCCCCTTTAGCATCCTGTAGCGTTGTAGTAGCAGTAAAACATAAAAGGGCGTAGTTTATTATTGGGAAAAATAGGGCTCAGGCTTCAAACCCTTATAAATTCTTGGTTCCAAATCCAGTACTCCTTGGATTAATAATGACAGGGATAGATTATATTACACTATAACCTTTGTTACCGTTATTAATAGGTCTAAAAGATGTTGCTTCGACCATCTACGAAGTAGATTCGGGGGGCTAACATACCCCTTGTAGCTAACCACATTAGGACCACCCTGTAGGGTGTGCAAAGCAAGGATTTCAGGTTTAGAATAAAATTATGGTTCAAGAGATTTGTGAAGGGCAAGGCTTGTTATTGAAATTCCGCAAGCGGCTGCGGTTTCAACTATGAAAATATTAAAAAGGCTAGTCCTTGGGCTGCTTGATTATTATCTACATACTGCGTTGCTACAGTAAGAGGATGTTACAGTCTTAGTTACTTGTTTCACTAATACACCCGTTATCAGAAGTAAAGGCCATACATAATTTTTTCTACTAATCGAAGAGATCTAGCCATGCCCTATATCTGAAGAGATCGGGGGGGGGTGCAATCCAGAGGAAATACCGGTACGGAAGCCTCAGCAAGTATGACGCAATGCAGCTGCACAAATGGATAATTAATATTTCATTAAATTTTTCAAATAGTGCAAAGCTATCCGTTGCTGTATTTTCTTTCAGGTCAACCATACCCTATCTCGAATAGGGGTGCTTGGCGCTTTCGTAGGGTTACGTGTAGTATCAAAACTACGTAATATGTAATAGTTTTTGGGCTGCAAGCAAGATATTATTCATATCTTTGTAGTTTGAGGTTATTATAATCTTCACAATTGTATATTAATAAGGAGTCAAGTGATTTACTGTATAAAGATAAATATTAACTCTGAAAGGTTTTAGTTAATTTTATAGTATTTGGTTTTTAATGCCTAACACTTAATAGTGTCAGGATCCCAACAACGGTTGGGCTGAGTGGTTAAAGCGCCCTTCGTGGGAGAAGGTTTTCTGTTGTTCCGATTCACAGTTAACCCGAAATATCAATACC
This sequence comes from Ophiocordyceps xuefengensis, assembly GCA_020975735.1. Taxonomy (NCBI): domain Eukaryota; kingdom Fungi; phylum Ascomycota; class Sordariomycetes; order Hypocreales; family Ophiocordycipitaceae; genus Ophiocordyceps; species Ophiocordyceps xuefengensis. The sequence continues at coordinate 5,169 of JACYFI010001712.1, read as the reverse complement.
TTATTAGAATAATGTAAAATACAGTTTAAAAACAAAAAGAATATATAAAGTATAACTTGTGAATTATATAGTATATTAAAGGAAACTATTATGGAATTAAGCCAGTTAACAAGAGAAATTATTTTTATTCCATAGGAATGAAACTCCAATTTTTTAACTCCGGCTTGCGTTGAAAGGGGACTGATTTGAACCTGAGGTTAAAAATTAGTTCTTATTGCTTATAGGCTCTTTATTTTTTGAAGTTTATTTAAGAATTGTACAGCCCTATTACTTACTATAACAATAAGAATTATGAACAATTGTTTGCTTGGGTCCCCAGCCTCCATCGCACAATTTTGTTCATATCTTAGAAATTAAGGGGAGGCCTGCTATTTCTCTATTGTTTGCTTTATTGGTTTTATAAAGGTCGCAAGTAACTGTGGGCACGCGAATAATTGGGCGTAACCTACCTTATAAGGTTTACATAAAGCCTCTAAGAGGAAAATCTAATCTCTAAAACGAAGTGATTGAAATAATTCGTTTTGTAACATCCAGGAAAATAAATCAAAATAGGATTCCATGAATAACGCAGGTGAAAAATAGAGAGCCCTAAAAGTAGACCGGGGAGAATAAATGTTTTAATTAATGGGTACCTTCCTCAAAGGGCTAAATATGGATACATGTAGACGATAAGTGAAAAGTTACCATTACGGGAACTAAGACCGAAAAATAGGTACGTTTTTAAGCAGATCGATAAAAACAGAACGTACCTTTGTGCATAATGGGTTCACTCACATAGGGTTACGTTTAGGATGCGACCATATGCGTATTAAACCGGGCGTTAAAATACCGGAAAGCAGTGTCTAGAAAGGTAGACCGAAAGCAGGTGCATTTACCATAGTCAGGATTATAAAAAGGTCCGAACGGGGTGATGTCGGCATAAATCCCGAAGAATACTTGGCTAGGTTCGTAGTGGAAAAGACAACACTGAACAGGTGAATAACTGGTAAACGAATAAAAGAGGGTAAGGCAATCTTAAATTAGCCAATTGTATGATAGGGAAATGGACTTTTCTCAATACACCAATCAAATTGACGGGAAAACCTATAAGACAATCTAGACCCAGCAATGAGGGTAACATAATTTGTGGCACAGGTAATGACTCGTGGTTAAAAGCTAGAAACATAGAATGATAATACGTAAGTATAATGGGCCGATCCTGCAGCATCAAACACCTAAAAGGTGTTGCAGTTCATGCGACTAAATGTTGGTTGGCTTATAATTAATTAATGGCTAGCCTTACGCTGCAAGCTAAAGACCTCATTATTGTATAGCGCTTAAGATATAGTAAACTTATTCAGAGGATATAGAGAATAATAAAACCGAATAAGCTCAATAACGTTTCTTATGTATTAGTTTTATAGAGAAGTATAGAATGATATTTAAAATAAAAAAAAACCTTCCTAAGAGATTGCTTATTAATTTTAAATCTACTACACCTGATAAGTAGATAATTGCCAGCAACTGAGAAGGAGGTAGACTTTTTTGGGTCACACATTTTTTATATTAGCCATAATAGGCTTTTAAAATAAAAGTAATTAGTTTTATTAAAAGATGTATCAGAATAATATTAGGCGCAAGTCTCATCATGAAAATAGATATTACATCTACGGTATCTCGACCGTATAACTCATTATAATAATGTTTCATCTTGATAAAAGATTCAGATAATTTAAAATGTGGGGGCTTCGCCCAAACCCCTCCCGGGATAGAAATAGGTGTAATATTGATTGAGATTAAATAATATTAAGAATAAAATTTACTACCATTCCCCGGAAGGGGGACTATGGTGGCTCCCTATGATTTAACTAATAGAATTTATAAAATATATAGTTGTTATAAGAGCAGTTAACTTTTACTTAAAACACCCCTTTCACGGGCGCAAGCTGCGCTCTTAAAAATATGGAATGATAGTAACTTTATCTATAATTGATAGTAAGGAATATATTACTGATGAGAAAGAAAAAAGTGTATAAAAGAGAACAATACTGTATCTAAGACTTTTTAAAACCACAATTAAAGTACTACAGAAAAGGCAAATTCCTTTTCTAGGCAGAACAACCAAAAAGAAACTTTACAATTTTTTAAGGAAGGACGTTTACCAATGAGAGAAGCTAGAAATCAATATATCTATTGCGCAAAAGGAGAAATTTATTACCACAGTAATTAAGAGAAAAATAATCTACTAAGCGGAAAAAGGTATAAACAAAACTCTTCGCAAAAAAAACCGCTGCAAAGATAAGTAAATCAGCTATAAGCCTATAGGTGTGTACAAAGGTCGATGTTATTTAAATACTGATACCTAAGGAAGGAAAGGTTCTTATCCTTTTGTAAATTATAACAGCAGCAGCTAATAAAACACATTGGGTGGTTCTAGGACCCAGCCAGTAAGCTAAAGCTTTAAAAATTGGACGATTTAAATAAAAGAAAATATTTTCATTTTAAAAAGGCAGGAGAGTTTTACTAATTTGCTAAACAATAATAAAAGCTATATATGTAATCTTTTATTTAGGGAGAAAGGGGACTCAGCTTTTCCCAGAGCCTTTGGCCTATTTAATATATGTTGATAAAATCATAAGAAAATTTGGTAAAAGAAGTAACGATTTGCTTCTGCAACCCGTATATAGTTGGGATTTTAAAGTAAAGTACTTACGGTAACATAACTTAATCTTCAGCCAGAATGGGGTAAACGTTTATTTTTTACAAAATTGGGGGATGCATGAAGATTTTTTATCGTTGAGGTATGTAGACTCGGAAGCGCACGAAAGATTTATATCCTTGAATTAATCGACCTAGAAGGAAAAGATGTTTGAAGTACCAAGCCTTTCTTGTTCGAAAAGGATGAACCTTCTGCAGTTAAGACCATCAAAATTGCGGGCACGTCCTTAAAGCCATCATAACCAAGTAAGGGAGGTAGTAGTATACATCTTATGGCTCGGGCGTAATGACCTCGCGGGTTAGGTAAAAAATCACTGGATTTATAAGCAATGGATTTAACCAGCAGCCAGCACCTTTACAGGGTTGCCAGTTCTCGACTAAAATGTTGGTTTGCTTATAATTGTAGTTATATAAATTATTAGCTTAAGAAATATAGTCAGGCGCTCATTCGTAGGTGCAATGGCAATATAAAATAAATTAGTAATTTCTTCTTAAAATTAGTTCTACGAACCAAAATAACTTGTACGTAATTACAAAACAAACATTATGAGAATATATTTAACAAATCAACATCTTCAATAATATCATTAAAGTTATAGGTTAATGCAATTTTGGCTGCCTGCGCGAAGCCAGCCATCATAGAAAAATTCAATATTATTAGATAAAATAAATAAGTCACGGTATCATCATAAATGAAATAAAATAACGTCAAATGTAATGTTATGTAGGTAAGTGTTTTAACATTTAGCAAAAGAGTAACGGGTTGTATATTAAGGGAAAGTGGCGCCTTCCCGCTCTAAAAAGGAAAATCCTAGGATCCTATCTGCCTGCCTTTTAAGAAACTGGCCATACTAATTTACTTTCAAATTATTTAAAGGTATTGTAAGCCCAGAATTAACTTACTACACGAGAGACGCATTATTTGGATATTGTTTAAACTGCAATATAAATAATTTTAAAAAAATCACTAATTCTTTATTAAGGAAGCCCTCGCTGCCTAAACATTAGTGTGCAATGAAAAACATAGTTAAGTTTTAAGTTTAAATCTATTTCGGAAGGCATTAAAAGAATATTAATCATAGGTACCATTAGGGTAAAGAAAGTTAGCAGGATCGGTTAAAATAAATTATTCTTTACCTACCAACTATTACTATAGAAAAAACAATCTTATCCCAGAGCGTTAGCAAAATATTAAAGCTATAACTGGAGAGCGTGAAAGGTAAACAGTAGACCCTTGAGGATATTTTGGACTAACCGAACCCATTACATTTTATCTACTTTTAAACTAAGAGCCTGGTGAATTATCTAGGAATTAAAAATCAAAGCTGCTAAGAAGATAAGAGGAAAGTATAATTCAGAAAGCTCTATCGTATTTCCAGGAGCTAGTTTAACATACTTAGATTTTAAAAATTTTAAAGATTTTTTGTATTAAATTCGGGGGCTATTACCGAAGTTAGCCGTGAAAATGAACCACCGTTTGTTCTAAATGGAATAAGGTTCCAATTTATATGAACTATTTAGGGATAAATTCTGTTTATATATAAGCCAGATTTCCGTGTATGTCAAAAGGGAAAAACAAGCACCCAAGAACAAGAGTTAGGTATCCTAAATTCTGTAGTTTAAGGTGAAATTAAGAAGGTTGTTATGTAGAAGTCGACAAGGAAGATCAGTCTTAAGAATGTAGCCATAATTTTAAGAACCTACGTAACAGAGTGCGCTTTTAAGCTATAAGAAGATCACAATTAACGGTCTAAACAATTATACCGAAACCTGTACATGAACGTTTGCAGAAAAGAGCTTACATTCCATAGACACAATTACAAAAGTCAGAGGGCGAATTGTGTTTGAGTCACTATGGCTCAGGTCAAATTCTGAAATAAATGTTTTTTTATGCTAATTAGTTCTATTAAAAACCACTCTAATGAAAAAGTTCTAGAAATTAATAACATTAATACTGAGGTATTAAATGCACAACCAGTATATAATTATTACCAAAACCAGTCTAGAATGTTATTGGTGCTAAACAGTTATATATCTAAATTTTATAATAATATTATGTTCATTATTAATAAGGTATTAGAATACTCCAACAGTTAAATAAGTATTGAATGCTTCAACAGTTCCTAGTTATTAAATAATTTAATAGAATTGGGTCTCTTTAACAAAAATTTAATACAGCGTTGCTTTGGCTGTGTAGCCTGTCAGGCCCCAAAAATGTATTTGTTAAGGTACCAGTTTTAAATAGATCGTTAAAATGTTATTGACAATACCAAATAATGCTAGGTTTAAATGTGTTAGAAGTATACCTAACTGGTTAGAGATGGGTCGTTAGGGTAGCAAAACGTGAGTTAAATTAATGAGATTTTTTTTTTTTAATCTAGAATTTTGTAATTTAAATTTAAACTCTCAAGTTGAAGGAATGGTGAAACATGAGTAACTAAAAGAATTTTCCCGCCTTAAAGCTTATGATCA